>MU223136.1:1140993-1152017 GCA_018584345.1 Thuja plicata | reverse complement strand
ATAGGCATAAAAACCTAAAAATTTGCAGAGTTGAAGCCAGATGAACAAGAAGGGACTGAAATGGATAAGCCAGAACCAGAAAATGGACAAGGAACCGGGAGAACCGCCGAATAAGAAATATCACCAACATATCCAACAAATAACTTTGTAAGTCATTTTGCAATAAACAAATATATATTTAACAATATATGCAAAATTGACTTCAAACTGTCACTCAGGTCCAAAAGAATACTCGGGTGATAAACTATCACTTAGGCGATACTGAACACTCAAGTGATGCTGAACACTTGGCTGACACTATATACTCAGGTAACTCTGTATACTCAGGTAACACTGAATGACTAAGTGTTTTGACACTAATTGGAAATATGTCTTTGCATAAGGTCTACAATCTCCCCCTTTAGCATTAGTGACAAAAACACTTATCATTAAACTCTGTATATGACATGTCAAAACTCCCCCTTACTGATTTCTTGAGTTTTGACACTTGCTCTGCTGCTTGGGTCTAACTGACTTTGTTTTTATATTTTTAAAAATTGTTATTGTAACATATATCTTCTATACTATTTACTATACATGTGATATTTACAATGACATTTCCCTCTTATACAATGATATTTGCCCCTTATTTTTGACAAGAATGCCAAAAAAAAAATGTCATCTATAGGTTTATCCTGAAGTAGGATAGAAAATCACTATGTACCTTCAAAATTTGAGATAGAGTGTTGTCCCAATTATCCTATAGCACCTTCAAGATGTGCAATTCAACTTGTAGTTCGACAGATAGCTCTATCATTAGCTCGACAACTGAGAAGTTGTTTTCATGGATGAGAGTTTTAGCATGTGTTATACATTTCTGCATTCCATCCATATATGGTAGAAGTTGGCTCTGAATGGTTGTAAGAGATTCTTTGATTCTTGCTTCTTCTCTCAACACTTCAACCTGCAAATCAGTAAGATACTTTATTTTCATGAAGTGAGTAGAACTGGTGCTCGGGTCAAGTGCTAATTGCCTTGCACTTTCCTTCATGTCAGCATCTATCTTTACTATCTTATTCTTGATTTCCATGGTACAGTTAGAGGAGTCACTCAAATTTACAAATAATGCTACCACATTTTTCACAGTGGTTTCTAGAGTGTTGATAATCTGTGTAAGCTACACTTGGTCAATTGCAATCTTCTTTGCAATGCTCTCTAGAACCTTGTTCTCAAATTTCTTCTCTGCCTTCTCAAGTAACTTCTCCTGACCATTCATGTCTATGTTGAACTTGTGGACAATGTCAACAAGTTAATCCATTATCGAGTCACTTTCATTGACTTCAATCTGCAAAGGATCTACAAATATGCCTTTTACATCTTCAAGTACTTTGTTCCTTTGTCTTCCTTTCTAAGTTTCTACTGTGAGGCCCTTTTCTTCCATATTTCTCCCAAAATATCCATTTGTTCTACACATAGGTTGGATAGATCCCAATTAGGAATCAAAATATCTTTATCCATATCTATCTCATCAGTTATTGTTGCCTCTGATTTAGGACTCGGTGAAGGAACAATTTCCTTAGCTTTATCTACCTTATCCTTTGTTTCAGTATTCAATAGATAATTAGGTCATTGACCTTTATATTACCAATTTTTGGATCAACACTTACTAATAAATCAAAAGTAGAAATGTCTACCTTGTCTTTCTACGACTTGGGTGTGCATGTCTCAGTACTAAGAGGAGCCTGTTTCTCAGGCTTTGCATGTTCTGATGTAGATTCTGCAACCTTGTCTCTGCTTGGAGTCACTATATTGTGTATGGGAGATTGGGGTAGTGATGCCATTACCTCAACTACAATCTGCTCTGTGTTGGACTCTTCAATAGTATGTACCTCAGGTAGAGTATCATCATTTCCTTGTGTTGGAAGGTCTAAACTCGGTACTTATTCCTTCACACTGCTTTCTGCAATCTCAAATATTGATTTCCACACTAATGTGGCACAATGAGCTACTTCTAAATTATTGTACAATATTTGAAATGCCCTGAATCTGGGGGTGTGATTATTTTCATATTTTCTCAAGACCTTTTCACTTCTTTGCCTTTCATTGCAGGCATGACCTACTTCAATGTCTCTTTCCTTATATCTCTTTCAATTTGTACTGCATTCTTCAAGGGAATAGAAACTGCCTTAAATAAGTCTTCAGTTATATAATTCTTCAACTCGGAAGGGTCATATTTCCACTTTGCCATCTTTTCCACCACTGCTAGCTCAATTTTCTTCTTTTCTTCTTTTGTCCTAGAAGCATACTTCAATTATTTTCAGAACTCGTGGCTCTTCCTTCTTTAAGGTCTTTGATCTTTTGATCAAGTGTGGGTGTGGGTTTAGTGAAGACCATAGTATCTTCTTCATCTTCATCCTCTTCATCACTTAATATAAGCTTTATCATTGATCTTCTTAGACTGACAACAGGAGTAGTGCCTTTTTCCTTCTTCTGTCTAGGTGTTGTCTTCCTCTTCTTATGTGGAGGATTAACATCAGTTTCTTCCTTTTTAGATTCAATTTCCTCTATCTCCCTTGTTTCCTCTTTGCTCTTAGATATTGTAGGAGAGTCTAAGATCTTTCCATACTTCTTCTTGAATGTATCAAGTCTCTTTCTTCTTCTCTTCAATATCTTAGGAATCTCAATTTCTAGATTTATCCTGCTCTTTGCTTCCTCATAGGTTCCAAAGTAAGGTGCCTTTGGACTGAAAAGTTCATTCACAAGAGCCTCAATGATATCTTAGTGTCCTCATTATTAATTTCATATGGCAAGGGTCGTACCCATGCAACCCCAGGCTTTACTGCTTGTATATACATTTTATCACAATCAACTAGAAAACATATTTCTTGTTTGTACTTTTCAACTAGTTGTTTGGGAATTATATATCTACTCTGCATCTTTTGTTTGAAACTTTCAAAGTATCCATCCATAATGCTATCAAAATTATCTCCCATCTCAGCTATGAAATCATTAATTTGATGGATGATTGGTATCCTTTTTCCATACTATTGTTCATTTGGAGGGAAAGAACTTCTCAACATAAAATAGTATGTAGATTAGAAGAGAAACAAACTTACATGAATTGGTTTTTGATACTCAGATTCTCTCCATGTTCTTTCTCAACTGAGTGAGTTGCAGTTTTGCTAGGTCGAATACCAGATTTTTGTTGACAACTTTGTAAGCTAGGTCAACAGCTTCGCATGAAACACTGTTGGGTCTGCTTGAGCTGTATATCTTGTGTGTTATCACATGAATTCCAAATTTCATCTCCATATATGTTACTCCATTGAGTATTATGCCTCTGCCATCCCACTCGGAAAGAGTTAACTCTGCTAGTTCATCCATGTTTAGGGTTTAGTAGCTTTTGGCTTGTCTAGCATAGGGAACCTGATAACACAGTGAATTATCTGCTTAGTGATCTTCACAGGATGATCCAACCATAGTTTCATGTCATGAGCATGACTAAGAACATATCTCATCCATTTTGTCAGGAAGTCCCTCGGCATATGCATGATATGTGTCAAACCCTTGGTTTCGAGGTGCTTATGCTCGAGCTTCAGTTTCCTGTCTATACATAACTTCTCATATGTTTGATTCATCTCGCTGATTGTAAACTCCATTATGTTGTAGTGATAGAAGTTGTGAATGTCATTGAATAGTAACACTCTCAGAGGGATTAGGGAATGAGATCTCATCTGGTCTATTTCCTCTACAATTGCCGCATGAAGCTTGAATAGGGGAGGATCACAAATTTTATTCCTTACTAGCATCTCCGAACCTTTCTTGAGCTTGCTGCTGGAAGTGGATTCCATATTGCTCAAACGAAATAATCAAACTCTACTTTCAATCATGAATTCGTGCTGAATTGCTAAAGGCTCTAAATTGCCTTGTAAACCGAAAGCTTTGTAAACAATATTCTTCACAATCTTTCATCTATAAGAGTTTTTTTTAACCATTAGAGTATTTAATTAAATGCTCCGTACATAGTAGCTGGCATGACTCGGGTGTTTCTCAAAGATTCACTCAGAAGCTTGAGTGAAACTAACTTTCCAGTTATCAATACTGCCCGACTCAACTCGAGTGAGCTAGAGTGACTCGAGTGTAACTAACATTCTAACTCGGGTTGAACTACAATATGTCCTCATGCATCAATATGCAGATATGGACTGTATTTATTACCTGGAACTAATGTAGGATGGCTTGTTATTGCACAGTTCCAGTCATCTCCTTACTTTCCTATTCTGTAATGATGGATCCACCTATCTCAGTGTTTAGGGTGTCATTAGATCCTTCATTGCTTTGATCTAAATTATCTGAGGATTTCCTTACCCATTTCTTTCTTATCTGAGTTCTGATTTCTAAGACTTTGGTTTTACCATTCTCAAAACCAATATCAACCTTTTCTCTGTTCATACAGTTCTTTCTCAGATGACCGAGTTGTTTACACACATAGCATCTCTTAGTAGGATCTCTTTTTCTGAAGTGAGTCTTCACACAATTTGCACCAATGTGTCCATATTCACCACAGTGACAACATTTGTACCAAGTGTTGTAATCCCAACCAAAAATTGCCTTGGCTAATTGTTCAGCAGGATTCCAATTCTTAGTTCTGCACTTGGAAGATTTATGACCTTGTTTGTTGCATTTGTAGAATTTCCCTTCAAACTTAGGTTTCTCTTTGCATTCACTTTCTCTATGTCCATGCTTGTTGCAACTGTAGCATTTACCATTAAAATTTGACTTTCTATTGCTCCAACATTTATTTGATGTATGCCCTGTCTTACCACAGTGATTGCATTTAGGTTTGTTGTTCCTTTGAGCTCCTTGTTGTGAGGATTAACCTTGTTTAGTATATCCTAATCTAGTCTGTCCATGATGTCTAAGTTGTGTTGCCTGATCCATGCTAGTTTGTGAATTCACCATACTTTCATTTGTTTTCTTTTCAGTATTGAGATCATCCTACAGTCTTTCATTTTTTATCCTTAGATTGACAACTTCTTGAGTTGCATTGTTGAGTTGACTTACCAAATCAGCTTGCTGAAGTGATAAGTGTTGGATTTCATTTTATTTTTCTTCTAATCTTGTACTCAGTAGTATTTTATCTTCTTGTGCCATATTTATGTTATCTTCTGCTTTGTTCTTTAGTTCCATGACTTCACACATTCTGATTGAGTGAACTTCCTATTCTATTTTCAAATTTCTGACTTCTTCATGTAAATTGAGATTCTTTGCAAGCAAGTCTTCAATGGCTACATCAGCTTCTCCTGAGCTTCTGTCTTTGCAAAATTGTTCAATTCTTTCTTCTATATAGTTCTTGTCATTCATCTGCACTACTAATTCTTTTCTTCTCTTTAGGGAAAGAGAGAGATGCCCCTTAAGTTTTATGATCTGATCCATGGCCACTTTAAGATCTATCTTTTCATTCTCAATGGCTTTCTCCAGTTTGTATGTTTCCATAACCTCTAATCTTTTCTCAAGTTGTTAAACTTCTGATAAGAGAACCACTGCTCTGATACCAATTGTTGGAATTATATGATGTGCCCAATGACTGAGAGGGGGGGGGGGTGAATCAGGAACCAATAAAACTTAATCCTTTTAATCCATAATTAGATTAGCTTATTTGTTTGCATGCATATAACTTGAAAGTAAAGAATCAGATACAACACATAACACGATATTTGGTTACCCAGAAACCTTCCAAAAGAAAGTAAAACTGGGGTGGGGACGATACCCAAAATATTTACTACTGTAGTATAAATTTAGCATGTTAAAGCTTACAATGACCACTTCTAATGGTCTGCCCTATTAGGAGCACATAAAGGATTGTTAGGTCCACCTTGTTAAAGGATTTTGTACAATACAATAATTAATGCAACCATGTTAAGAGATTTAGAGAAAGGACTGTTAGGTCCACCTTGTTAAAGGATTTTTCTGATCCACCTGTGAGAATGAACCAGTTGATGATTTTCTCTGTGCAACTATGATTGCTGAATAAGATCCTTTGAAAATAACTGATCACCTGAATGTGATAGATAAGTCTCTTCTGTCCTGAACACTTCTTCACTTAATTCAAATTGTCATTCACATATTTATATCCATATTCTAATTCTACTCATACATTCTGCTTCACATTGGATAAAACAAACTATCTTACATATATCTTTATCCAACAAATAACTTTGTAAGTCGGCTTGCAATAAATAAATATATATTTAACAATATATGCAAATTTGGCTTCAAACTGTCACTCGGGTCCAATAGACTACTCGAGTGATAAAATGTCACTCGGGCGATACTAAACACTCGGGTGGTGCTAAACACTCGGGCGACACTGTATACTCGGGTAACATTGAATGACTAAGTGTTTTGACACTAATTGACAATATGTCTTGCCATAAGGTCTACAGTTTTGTCCAATTGGCAAGAAGATCTCAGCGAGATAAAACATGAGTTTTTCTTTAAATCTAATTGGCGAGAATTGTGGATCATGAAAAGATCAATAAAATCAAGAACCTAACAACGGTGATATCATGTCTATAAAGAGACAACTCAATTCATTATGAATTGGTGTGGTGGGTGAATGAATGCAAAGAGGATGCTGAAGAGAAACTAATGAAGAGAAAATTCATACAGTCCTGATCAACAAGCTGAGGAAAGAGCTAAAGTTTTCTATGGACACCAAGCAACAGAGCACAACATCACCGAGCAGAATCAAAGTGGAGCAAAGGTATAAACCGAGATATATTGATCAGAAATTTTTTATGAGATTACAATAGATCTGAAAATCTACAAGTATAAGTTGTATATGTGAACAGATCACACTGTTTCAATTTAACCATTGATTCAAAAAGTCTCTTAACCAAGCAGGATTTAAAGATCCTTTCTATATTGAGATAAATCCCAAGGAGTATCAAAAAGTTTGATCACAAAGATAGCATGAGATGCCAGATACCTATTGACAGGTCAAGTGAGTGTTTGATCAAGGAAGGTAGCATAGAGATGCCCGATATCAAGTGATAGACTAAACTTTTAAATCCTCTAACATGGTCACACCTAACAGTGTGTTTGTAACCTTTAACAGGGTTGGCTCTTCACCGAGCTCACTTTAGAAGAGTGAAAATTTTGGGTTACCGGTCCCAAGTGTTTTTTTCCCTTAACAAGGTTTCCACGTTAAAAATCCATGTGTCAATGTGTTTATGAGTCATTACTTTAGTGTTTTGCATTACACTTAACTTAATTGGATTGATTGGTATAGTCTAGATAATTTAATGTCTTTCGGTAAATTAACAGACTGCTATTCGGTAAATAAAAGTAAAAGGTTTTACAAAGCATTCCGAGTAGTAGTAATTTGATCTAAGTATTTGGAGGCATTCATCTTATAGGACTGAAGATAACTAGAGGCTTAATATTGTGGTACTAAGTTTTTGGGTTGATTATTGGAATATTTTTGAGGCCACTAATTCACCCCCCCTCTTAGTTATTACTAACAAACACCAGATGTTCTTTGAATCAATGCATTGGTCACACATAAATTTAAAGAGGGGCAAATGTAACCACCCTAAATTGGGCTGCTCTAACTAGAGACCCTATTTTGCCTTAACTAAAGATCTTTCTCCAAATTATGCTAATCTGATTATTTGATTATTGGCATAATTCTATACAATCAATGAAATCCCCCAAAGCAAGCATTTTAACCATTTCCAAATCTATCATTAATTTATAATTGATTACTTTGGCTTATTTAATTAAATCAACCTTATTAAATCCGTTGGCTAAGCTAATTAATTAAAGCAAATTAAATAAATACTCCTAAATTACAACTCACCACAAAAGGGAAAAAAGTCAATTAATAGACCAATGGGAATTGACATACATGGATCACCTCACATAGATCAAGCAAGGATTAATCCTCATCACTCCTCAAGAATCAATCTCAACCACTCATTTCACTTCATTTTCCATAAAATGAGTGAATTTTGAGCTCAAATGATTAGAAAATATCACAATCTTGCATTAGGCTTATGTTGTAGAGATTAATTCATGCATTCTTAGCTAATTAGTAAACACTTCAATTTCTTAAAGGATCAAATGAATGTAGAATTGATATGTTTTTAGCTTAAGATGCATACTAATGGCTTTCTAGCATTTTGAATCTGTCATTTTAGAATTATATGTCACTGATCTAAAGCATAGTTCTGAGAGCAATTGTGTAGTTAGATCAAACTCTTTTTAAATAGGAAGTTATAGCTTGATTTTGATTGTTATGTTATCAATGATTTCTTGTGCTAACAATTGTGCTAACAATTGAGCTAATGACTTATAGAGTGTTGTGTTTGCAGATTTGCAGGTACTCGTGATTGGCACATAAAAACACACACACTTTCTACTTGCCTCCATTTCTGATTTGACATGTTGTTGCCTCAAATTTCACACTTGTAGAGGATCACTATGGTGACCAAAAAACCAAAAAGAATTCTCATGGTTTTTCAATCCCATAAGTCCACACGCTAACATCTATTTTGTAGGGGATATAGCATTTTCCATCCTCCTTGACTTCATTTTTCTTTACAAGTTTCCCAATTGATTTTGTTGTGTGAATAGATCCTAAGGTATTTATACCCATTTACCACTTCTAAAGGATTACCTTAAAAAAGAAAGATATTTTGTGCTTTTTTGTTTCTTTTCAAAGAGAGGATCAACACTTTGGTTTTTCTTACTTTCACTTGAATCCTAAGACCACGACAAAAGGTTTCAAGCACCTTCAAGTGTTCCCTTAGGCAATGAGTTGTTTTAGCAATTAAAATGAGATCATCCACATATAGAACTTTATTACATTTTTAGCCAAATGAACTCCCTCTCCACTAGCCTTCCTTAGCCATTCTTCTAACTTGTTAATGTATAACCCAAACAGAGTTGGGAATGCATGCATCTTTGTTGGACACCAATATCATTGCCAAAACACGTTGACATCTCATATGTGGTTCTAATTTTAGTCTTGACCTACTCATGAAGCTTGTCCACGGTAGCTCTAAGCTTACTTGGAGCTCCCAATTCCTCCATTCATTCTAGAGTTTGTTGCATGGTACCGTGTCAAAGATTTTTTTTAAACTATAGAAAATAGAAAAAGACCTCACCACCTTGCGTATTCCATATTTTTCCAGCCAAGAATCTGAGGGTAACATCATGGTCAACAGTGGAATGCTTTGATCTAAAACTAACACGTCCTTTAACTCCTTTCCCTTTTATTTTTGCACAACTACTAATTTTGTGTTTAGCCATGCTTCCAAAATGTTTTCCAAGGAGGGGGTTAACCATAATAGTGTGGTAATTAGATGGATTGTTTATATCACCACTTCTGTGAAGGAGAATCATAATGCATGTTATCCAATTTTTTGAGAAGCCTTCTTAGAGGACATTGCTAAAGATATGATTGATATGGGGTGCAAAACCATCAATGCCCTATTTTAAGTGCTTTGCTTGCAACCTATCTATATCATATACTTTTTCTCCTATAGCCTTTTTATACCCTAATTGATATCTTCAACAGTCAAAATTTGAGTAGTAGCATTGATAATCAAGGGGTCTATGTTTATCTTGCCTTCATATAATATCTTTGTGTATTCAAGCCATTGAGACCTCGTGATGCTATTTTCTATTTGTTTTATTTTTTATTGCAACTCTTTCCTAAATCTTTAGAATATTGTTGTCAAGAATAATCAGCTCTATGCTTCTCATGTTCACATATTTTTCTTTTTTACACCCAACAACCTTTCGTACTCTTGCTTTCCTTACCACCTACTCCAAATTTATTTTTGTTAATTTCATCATCCAACGAAGGATTTGCACTCATTATAGAACCAAGCAAGCCTAAAATTTGATGGTCTAAATGGTTGTTTTTCCACTTTTGGACCACATATGATAGCTTGGAAATTTATTGGACTGCCTAGATTGACATATTATATTTTTATAAAACCATATATATAACACTTTAGATTATTAATGAACTTAAGAATTTATATGAATTTTTCTAATTTTAAAAATATTTTAATATAAATTTTTATAAAAGTTTCTATTTTATTATATTGACTTAGAAACCTAGTTAATTTAATTTTACAAATTTATTTAGAATATATTTTAAAATGATAAGATATGAATGTTTCTAATTTTTTTTAATGTAATATATATGTTTCTTTTTTTGACTGCATGACCTCATACTTTACCACAAGAAGCAAGCTTGTTCAACCGAGCTAGGCCCCAACCCATAATACATATGTTTCTTTATTGTTTATTATATATTCATATTAATTTAAAATCTCTTCGAAATAGAATATATGATCTGAATTTTTTTCAATTTTACATTTTTTGAGGGCCTTTGCACAACTTTTAAGAGTGTTGGAGGAGATGTGCTCTTGAAAGAAAGGTCACAAGTTCAAATCTCATAAAAAGATATGATATATGCACCTTGTTTATACAATTAGATGTCTTCCCTAGAACTAGGAGATGTTGATATGTAAGAAGGCCAGGCTAGGGACACTTCGCGTTCCAATTGGAAGAGCTAGCAGAACCGTTGGAAGGAATTAGAATCCAACGACACGCCTTGGATTGAGGTAGGCAACCCTAAATATGATGGGAGGGCCTTTGCACAACTTTTAAGATTGTTGGAGGAGATGTGCTCTTGAAAGAAAGGTCACAAGTTCAAATCTCATAAAAAGATATGATATATGCACCTTTGTTTATACAATTAGATGTCTTCCCTAGAACTAGGAGATGTTGATATGTAAGAAGGCCAGCTAGGAACACTTCGCGTTCCAATTGGAAAAGCTAGCATAACGGTTGGAAGGAAATGGAATCCAATGGCACGCCTTGGATTGAGGTAGGCAACCCTAAGGCCCCGTTTGTTTGCAGGAATTGGAATTGAGTGAAAACCTTATTATCACAAAACCAGGTTTTGAAATCCTGGTTTTGCATCTTGGGGAATTGGAATTTGACTCAAAACCTTATTATAT
>MU223136.1:1113856-1132142 GCA_018584345.1 Thuja plicata | reverse complement strand
GCCTGTTTTGAGAGCAAATAAGCCTTCCATAGAGATCAAATTTGCATTGTTATGCTGCTAGTTTTATCATAGGATTACATGCTATTTTCATTGCATACTAATTGTTAGTGTTATTTCATCATTTAGAGTAAAGCTTGCATGCTTTTTCCATCATTCAGCTTGTTTCAATTAAATCCTTCATACTAGGTTGTATTGGTCACTGTTTCATCAACATATTTTGAGGGCTGATATGTTGGTGGTCATACTCCTCCTAAGTTAGAAGGCAATAGATCGGTTTTAGAGGGTTTCAATGTTTTTCATGTTTTCACTAACCCTAGGTTGCTAATATAATGATCTATTGATTGTTTGTGTATGTTCCGACAGGTACCCATTTACACACGAACATGTATCACAAAAATAATTTATTTGTTGTGACTTAATGAGTTTATTCATGACTCTTATTTAAACAAAAGGACCTTATTTTATGTAGAAAATAAGCAAAAAATTAATTTGAGAGTTCTAAAAAATGCCAAAGAGAATCTTGTTAGTTCACATACATATACATGGTATGGCATTACATACATACGTATACAAACAAAATTCTATAATTAAAAAATTAAACTAAATTATAGTATATGCAAACACAATTAAACTAAATTATAGTTTAATTCTATAAGTTATAGTATGTCAATACAAACACAATACATAGTATGACAATTCTATAATTTTAAGAAATTAAACTAAATTATAGTATGGCAATACATACATACATATACAAACACATACGAATTTCATTTTCATTATAACACCAAATAGCAAGGGAGCTAAACATGTAGACCTAATTAACTAGTTGGTTAAGCTATGATGATGCTCAATCAAAATAATGCAAGAGAACCCAAGGCACACGAGCAACGTTCATTAGTCAACCTAAAATATCTTCTTTAATGTTTGTTTTATTTTCTACGTATCTAAGAATGTCTCAATATTCTTATGAAAGAGGCTAATTCATACAACAATGTCTTATTTACACTACAACCATTATTTTAACACGTTCGAGTTATAAATAGTAATGCATTTATGTACTAACACATTTATATCCTCAACCCTTCATATTCATATGAGAGTTAAGTACTTTACAAAGCCACATCTTGAATAATTCTATAGTTAAAATATTTACCTTTAGAATTTTGGAAAAATATAATAATACATATGAAAATAACATAGTGTACAGAAAATAGTTAAGACATGTCTATACAAATCACAAGAAATGTAAGTCTCTTTGATAGAGAAACCTCCTTAAGGGCTCGTTTGTTTTGCGGAATTGAACGGGAATTGGCATTTCCGAATTCCCAAAATGTTCAATTCCCTGTTTCGTTCCAAAATTAAAAATTGGAATAGGGTTATGCGAATTCTAATTTTGGGTCATTTTGAGCATTCCACAATTCCTTCTTAGACCTGGTATTGGAATTGAAAATTGGAATTGGAATTGAAAGTATTATTTTGGGAAGGAAAATTCATTCCCATTTTTGTTTCAATAATGTATATTATATTGCTATAAGGATGTATATATATATATGTGTGTGTGTGTGTGTGTGTGTGTGTACACACAAGTATATATACACACATGTATATATATATACATATGTGTGTATGTATGTATATATACATGTGTGTATATGTGTATATATACACATGTATGTATGTATGTGTATATATACACAAATGTATGTATATGTGTGTATAAACACGTGTGTGTATATGTGTATACATGTGTATATACATACATGTATGTGTGTGTGTATATATATGTGTGTGTGTGTATACACACATCTGTATGTGTATATATATACATGTGTGTGTATATATATGTGTATGTATATATATACACACATGTGTGTGTGTGTATATATGTGTGTGTATGTGTGTATATACACACACACATGTATATATATACATATGTGGGTATATATACATGTGTGTGTATGTGTGTATATATACATGTATGTGTATATATATGTGTGTGTATATATACACACATGTGTATATGTGTGTGTATGTGTATATATGTGTGTGTATGTGTGTATATACACATACATGTGTATGCATATATATATATACAAATGTGTGTGTGTGTGTGCATATATGTGTGTATATACACCTATGTGTCTATACATGTGCGTGTGTGTATACACACATGTGTGTATATATGTGTATATACACACACGTGTGTGTATACACACACATGTGTGTGTATATGTGTATGTGTGCAAAATCAAAATTCCAATTCCAATTCTAGTTGTGAGGAACCAAACGCAAAATTGGCATCTTCTCAGTCATCTTCTAGGTGAACCAAACAGGACAAGCCCATATTCTAGAATTCATTTTGAGAATAGCACAATTCCATAATGGATTCAATTCCAGAATTGGCAATTCCAGCGTGCTCAAATTCTGCCAAACAAACGGGCCTAAAAGAAATTCTCTATTACAAGATATGATTCCAAGATGATATTGGCTTTGTTTTAAAACCAATATAAGACCTTCAAAAAAATATTTACATATTATAACCATATGATATAAATCTATATAATGTATTATTAACTATTAACTATAATATTGATTATTACAGTGTGTAATAAGTATTACAAGATTATCAGGTGACAATTGGACCATGCCATCCCTACTAAGAAAGCCTTGTCTTGTAAGATTGAGCTAGGGAAATTATTTCTACAACTACTGAAAAGGTTCCCAAGTGGCATATTTTGGTCATGACCCTCTCCACTAAACCTAAACTTCGATGATGGTGTGTTCATAGATTGAGTGAGTGTTTATTTATAAAAGCTTCAAGATAAAGGATAATAAACCCTTCTTCATCTACTTTAGAAAGTGTTGCTAACACATTAACATGTTAGGGAAGGACATTCTTTAGATACAAAATGTGGAAAATAAGGTGTATCTTGAGGGATGAAGATCAAATTTATAGGGAACTTCACTCATGCATTGTAGGATTTTGAAAGGTCCATAAAATTTGGGTGATAACTGTTGATTGTTAGTAAAATTGAAGGACCTTTTCTTGTAGGGTTATAAACATAGGAATACCATTTCATTTAATATGAGTTTGTGCTTAAGAAAAGTGTTGGTCAACTTGTTGTTTCATCAATTTTGAGTCAAGGCCAAGTTTTCCTTGAGAGTGTAGAGGAGAGATTCATGAGTAAGGAGAGTGGAGCTAAATACATGCACCTTGGAAGGACATAGAAAGTTAGATGTAAGAGATGGAGGTCTACCTTACCAAGCTTCATAAGGTTTCATATTGGTGGAAGATTGAAAGGAAGTATTATACCACCATTAGAAAATGGGTATCCATTTAGCCCAATGTCTTTGTTGTGTAGACACAAAGGAACATAAGTAAATCTATAGGAATTTATTACCACTCTTTGTTTAACAATTTTTTTTTGTGCTAATAGTTTGAGCTTTTCCTCTATTTATTCTATCTCGAGAAATTCTTACCAAAAGTTATTAGTGAATGTGAGGTCACGATAAAAAAAATAGAAGTGTGCATACATTGGAGGCAGAAAATTTGGCCAAGAATGATTTGCGAAATAATAGAGATTATATATAATTGGGATAGTGAATACAAGCTATGAAATATGGGTAGATGATCTATCACCACCAAAATTACTGTCTTTCCATTGAACTTGGAAATTATTTTATAAAATCCATAAAAATATCAATACATATTATAGTCAAATAGGTAATGGTGTTGGCAAGAGACACTGATATGGAGGAGCTGCATGTTGTCATTTATGGCAGCTATACACTATTCTAGTGATGACTTGCTATGATGAGATGATACCGAAGGATAGACTACAAATTTGACTAAGTGTGGAGTAGCAGACCCAGTGTACAGGTTTTGATATATGGATCAGTACATGAGTATATGATCGAGTTTTGCAGTATGAGCCTAGGAGGAGATATAGATAGGTATTATGTACTTTGGTCTATGATAATAGTAGTTGATATATATTATCATTTGATCAAGTTACAACTTTCTGAGTATCGGTTTACATAGTTTAGTGAAGAACACTGACAGTTGGGTAGTGGATCGATCAACGATCCTATCAGATCAATGATCCAATTAGTTTTATTTTTGGAGATGATAGGGTTGACTTGTGTGATGACATCTATGCTTGTGTTCAAGGTTAGGAACACGTTTTGAGGTTAGATTTAGCCGACACTTCACACATTATCTATTTGTTTCTTGAGGCCAACAATGAGAATTATTATACTTGATGATGGATATATAAGATCAAGTTTTTGAGATGTTTTGATATAGTGATGGTTGGATATGATTGAGATCTGTTGTATGCGATTGATAGATCTATGAGAAAATATTTGGCTATTAGTTAAGAAAATTTATTTGGCACTTACAGGGAGTTGTTCAAGTATTGTTGATGTTATTTATCAATTCTCTTTTAATTGGATTGTTATCCATCAAGATATTGTATGGTAGAGAGCCTTAATGTATATTTTGTATTTGAGTAGTGAGCTCTAGGCAGTGTGCCCAAATTCATGTGCATCCACTTTATTTACTTAACCCATGACAGGATAACTTATTTCTATGAAAGTAATACTTGTGGGCTCCATCCCCAACGTGGTTTTTCCCTTAACCGGGTTTCCACAATAAAAATCGTGGTGTTATGATGGTTTGGATGTTTTGTTTATGTTTCATTTGTTTGTTTTTCATTGCTTTCAGTTTATGATTAAAGAATCAAATTGGTAGAGCTAAAAAGTTTGGAACATTGATTCACCCCCTCTTAGTGTACCACAATCCTAAAAATTGGTATCAGAGCTTTGGTCCTTAGAATAAGTCTAACCACTTGAGGAAGGTCCTAATGAAAGATTTAACAATTTCTAGCACTGCTCAGAAACAACTCTTGGTAGCGTTTGATGATATTGACAAATCAAATGTTCATAACATAGAATTGGAAAAGAAGCTTAAGGATGCTAAAATTTTTATTGAGAATCTAAAGGAACAATTGACCAAATCCAGAGACAAGAGGAAATATCTTATTGATCAGTTGAAGCATAAAGATGATTCAAGAGCCTTGAAATAAAAATAAGATGAATGTGAAACATGAATTGGAAGTTGTGGTAATGAATACGATCAAGAAGATTGAAGCGAAGAAAAATCTTGACCAAGCCTTGAAGGATAAAACAGAAGAATGTTACAAACTGAATGGTGAAGTTGGACAATTGTGGATCAATCTTGAAGAATCCAGACACAATGAGTAAGAGCTTGAAAGAGTCAATGAAGTTCTTAGGAGTGAACTTGCAGCAGCTAATAAATTTAAGAAAAAATTCAAATCTAGTTCAGCGAAGCTTGATGCAAAACTTGAAAGTCAAATATCTAAAGTAAAATCACAAGGACTTGGTTTTGAGAAAGGAGAAAGTTCTGGATCAGGTGAGCAAATCAATTCACCAGAGAATCAGACTGAAGAACCTAAGAAGACACCTACGAGGAAATCATATTTCAATGGAAAATGCTTTTCATATAACAAAATTGGTCATAGAGCGAAGGAGTGCAGAAGAAGATATAATGCTACATCATTTTCTGGTTATTGTTACACATGCTACAAGTATGGACACAAATCAAATGAATGTAGATCAAAGGTGAATAATTTTGTGAACTAGAGGAACATAAAATGCTACAAATGAAATAAATTTAGACATATTGCGAAGCAATGTAGACTGGGGACAAATCCAGCAAACACAAGATATGAAAATGTGACATGTTTTATTTACAAAAATTCTGGTCATATTGCTAGGAATTGCACATACAATAATTTAAGAGGTTTGGTAGAAAGAAATAGTGCGAAAAATGATAAAGGAAAAGAAAATTATTGATGTTGATGAAGTTAAGAAGGAAATGAGAAAGACATGGGTTAGAAAAGAACACATTGATGCTACACGAAAGATTGCACCAGTTTCTGGTGTGGAAATTTCATCAGAAAATTGATTAGGTCATTGACCTAAGGGGGAGTATTTCATGGTAAATCTTCACCTGACCCCTCAATCTGAGACAAAAGTGAATGTGATTGGCATATGTAGATGCAGAAGTGAATTTATGACATTTTATTTCATTCACAAGAATTTGATTGATGTTTTGAAGGATCGACAATTAATTTTCTATCCTCTATTCTGAGACAATTTGAAGCTAGGGCATAACACATTAATTGCTATATACTTTTGGGCATGTGAAGAAACATAAAGGAATTTCTTGTTTTCATTTAACACCTTGCGAGTCATAGAAGAGTTTGTAGAGCATTCAAAGGCAATTTCAAACGAGATTAAGGAGATTTCACAACGATTTCAAAGCTAAACCCTAAATTCATCATAAAGGTATTTTACTTTGTGTAGTTTCATTTTTGAAGGATAGATCATGTATACACCCAGAGTAGTCAACATAATAGAGTACTAGACCAGTATTCAAGAATCACTCTCAAAAATCCACAGAGGATGACCCTTATGTTGCATTTTCATCTGTTCCCTATGGTGTTCTACACATCGAAGACATTAGGGCATATATTCATTGTAAATTGGAAGAATTGGGAGACAAAGAAATTGCACTACAATTCAATGATGTCTCTGATGATTTGATTTTGAAAGATGAATACAAAGTATTGACATAGTGCATGATCAATTTATGTGGCCAAATAAACCCTACAAGATTATGGAGGTTCTTAAGGTAGTTACAAGATTTTGTGATAGTGGAGAGGTGTCTGCACTGAAATCTATTCAAAAGGATATAGTGATAAATCTAATTAGCTCTCAGTGGGATAAGTGAGAAATGCTAGTGAACAATATTCTTCAACATGATGTAAAGTTTGCATCTATGGTGCTTGGTTACAAGGTATTTCATTCTAGCAGAGAGAATTCTATTTCCAGCACAACTATATATGTTGCTTATAAGATGGTGAAAGAAAATGGGGAATATGACATTTGTAAATCACTAAGAGATCAACTTATGAAAAATTTGGAGAAGATAAACAAGGACAAAAAGAAAATCTTCAAGTATGGATCTTTGTTGGTATGTGCATCTTTCTAATGCATAAATTACTTTCCCGGAGTAGGTAACATTAAGTGGAAAGAAGATAAACCAGTGGATATTCATATCAAGGAACTTTATAACATGTTAGGAGATAAGAAATCTATAATCAATATGTGGGGATACTTTAAAAGTTTTCAAGAATCTATGCATTTGAGATATAGGATCCCACTAGAAATAGTGAAAAAGTATGAGGACATAATTTGTTTCATGGTAGAGACTGATGCATGTCTAATGGAGGAAACATATCCTAAAATATATTGGGTAATGTCTATGGTATATGAGGTGGATGGTCTACTTATTAAAGTGTATGTTGAAGATATCTTGAAGAAACCCATAGATAAATTAGAGAAAAGGTGCGGTACATATGCTGAGAAGAAAATTGAGGTGCACGAGATACTAACCAGACTTAGAAGAGAAAGGAAGATCAAAAAACAAGTTGAGATGGTTGGTGAAATGATGGGCCTCACTAAGGAAAAGATGGTAGAAGAAAGGAATAAGTTTGAAGAAAAAGAAAAGGAAAAAGGAAGAAAAAAGGTTGTAGAAGAACCTATTAATGTTGATGACGGTGCCCCTTTTACATATATACCCTTTGCATTATCGTCTAGAGGAAGACATACAAGGAGTTTGATGAAATCTCCACTTCAATGGAGAAGAAGGTGGAAAAGAAATATGATACACCTAAACCATCTACACCGAAGGCTACGCCATCTAAACTGGTTAAGATAGAGCATACCACAAGCAAGAGAGTTAAGGCAAAAGGAAAAAGAACATACAAAAAATTCAAAGGCGATGACAAAGAAGAAGCACCTGACTCAGATGTAGTGAATAAGTTGAGAGCAGAAGGAGCCAAGGTAGCTAGAGTGGTGAGTGGTTCTACACCTAAGAAGAATTTTGATGTTAGGGAGCCTATGGTTATTTCTGGTAAACCAATTTTCTCATGCCATGATACTTTAAAGAATATGACATGTCATGGAGTATTAATTCAATTGAAGAAGTATTATTAGTTGTGTGATGATGATGAGAAGATGAAATTGGAGGAAGGATTAATTGAGTATCTGAACAAGTATAATAGGGCATTGGTTGAGATCAAAGGGGACATCCCTGATAATGTATTTGATATACTTGAAGCAAGGAGATTGACCACACAGAAAAAGGATCAAGATATCAAAGAATTGACTTTGGTCAATTTGCGCCCTATTATTACCAAGTAGGAAGTAAACATTCTACTTGAGGAAGAAAAGAAGGAGTTGAACGGGAAGTCAAGGATAAACAAGCTTATTCTTGGAAACATTGACAAGGTGACCAAGGAAATAGAGAAGCTAATGATGCAGATTATTATGAGAAGATAGTATGAGGTTGCACAAAAGAATGATGAACCATTGGATACATCATTATGTATGGCTACTGATGAGCCATACATCTTCATTTCTAGTGTTCCTATTACACTTTCTATCAGTGATGAAGAGGGAGATATTACTGAAGTTATTAACTACAAGGCAACAATAAAAGAGGGATATATGATCTGGACAAGGAGAAGAAGGAAGATAAAAAAAAGACAAATCAGATGATCAGAAAGATGGAAATGTAGAGGTTAGAGGAGCAGAAGAGACTATGGCAGATCATACTTATGCTCAAGCTTAACATATAGGTTCGGTGGTAAAGAATGCGATTGATGGAGTGGAAAGAGACACTGCAGAGGTAGTAGGAGTAAAAGACATTACCAATTCAGAGGATGTGCAAATGATTCAAGTTCCAATTCAGTTGGATGCTCTTAGTCTTGAACAATTAATGGACATTGCCACTATTTTATATACTACAGCAAGAAATCATATCTTGAGGACACATAGGAAACACATTGAGTTTCTTACTTTGGCATCTCAACTTTTGCACAAGATCTTACCTACCTATGCAATGAATTAGAATGATTCAACTTTAGGTTATTTGGAAATTTTGTTGAAGGTTGCAAATAATCACTTTAAATCTTTAGAACAATCAGCATTTGTAAGGGTACAAGGTGAATATGAGGTTAAGAGAGTAAATGAGTTGAAGGTTGATATTTCTATGGACAAGAACTCTTTGGGCCAAGAAATTCGAGGAGTGAAGGATGCATTAAATGAAGGAGAAAAATATACAAAGTATTTATTGATTGTACCATTTGTGTATTTGATGTAGATAAAGTTATTAAGGAGACTGGGGAGAAACTAACTATAATATCAAAGTCTTTTGATCCTTTGAAGACTCTAGCCTCATTACATGCATTTGAAGTGACTACCTTAAATGATAAAATCAAAACTTGAGTCACTAAGAAGGAATGAGTGAAAGGAAGAGTTGGTCAGCTTATGAGCTTAATTGTTCCTAAGCTTGACATTTTGTTTAACAATTTGAAGGAAGAAAAGATTACTTATAATATGCTTGATACTATAAATCTTCTTAATATGGAGAAAGAATCTTATGCAATCTGTGTGAAGATTCAGGTGATGGAGAGCTTGAAGAAGAGTTGGGACACATACTTTGCAGCTCTGAGGAGCAATTTATCATACATTTTCAAACTCTTGTAAGTATGTATGCATAACTTGTATATAGAATGTGATATAAGATTTTGGTAGTTGAATTTTGAGAAAGACCTTGAACTTTGTCATTGTTTTCAAAGGGGGAAAAATGACAGAATCAACTCATGGGGAGTATAGATTTTTTTGATAAGGAGAGAAAATTTTTGAAGTTTGGTATTTTTAGACACTTAGTCATTTTTTGCTAAGTGTTTCCATCAATGCCAAAGGGGGATATTATTGGAAAGAGGCACTGATATGGAGGAGTTGTATGTTTCCATTGTTGGCAACTATACATTATTATAGTGAGGAATTTCTATGATGAGACTGTTGGATTACTGAGAGGGGGGGGGGGTGAATCAGAAAACAATGATACTTTAAACTTTAAAACTTAACTTTGATTCAACTCGGTAGGATAAACAAAAACAAATGGATCGCCAAATAAATTCAATAGCTCAAACAGTAACTTGCATAAACAGTAAATATCATTCACATGAAACATTTAACACCAGATTTAACAAGGAAACCCAATTTGGGAAAAACCTCTATCGGGATTGTCACCCACAAATGAAAATACTGTTCTGAAGTATGCTCGATTAAAAGCCAATCCTGATAAATATTACAATACACATTGTTATATTTGACCTTGTTAGGGAATTTACCTCAGACCTATTAAGATCTTCACCCTGTTAGGAGTGACCTGGTTAGAGGGATTTGAACACTCTTTTAGAATGTCACCTTTCTCAAGGATTTTACAATAAGATTATTAAGTCCACTTGGTTAAGATATTTCTCTGTTACAAATGCAAATAAGAAACAATTGTATAAAATGATCTATAAAACTGCAACTACCTCTTGCTTGATCAGATCCCTTATGCGCTCTCTAACTACTGACATCAATACTTCATCTGTCTCTTCTCTAGACTTAGATTTTCACCTCTTTTGTCTTCACTGCATCACTCGGTAGCACTTCTACACTTCAACTTTCTAGCCCCTTGTTATTTGAATTCATCCCTTAAATAGACTCTATTTTTTCCTATTAATATCCTTGATTAGGTTTTCCTTCAATCATGCTCAACCATTAGATCAACTTTTTGAACTGATTCAGTGAACTTGAAACTCAGTTAACCACTTCAGTATCACCTTGGAACTTGCACTTTTCTTGGAAATAAAACCTTCACTTTTACCGCTTAATCTATACCCTAGATCTCTTCCTTGAATTTTCGTGTGTGTAGATCTTGTAACTAACTTCTTCTTCATTCTTGGAATCCTCCATATCGTTGTGGCTCACCATTAAATGCATTCTTATCCTTATTTCTAATATCTGTTGTGATCGACAAATAACTCTCAGTTTGGTGACTAACATGCACTGCTCCGTGCTTCAATGTCTTGGTGTCCTGACCGACTTACATAACTCTTTACCAACATAATTATTTCTACTCGGTAACTTAACTCTTTAGTCTTACCAACTTGCCCAATCTACTTTACCAACTTGATAAAGTAGAAACCAATTATCTCAATATGAACTTATCATTGTCTGATCTTTATCTATTGCCCAATTAAATCAACTCTGAAAAATATGGCAATTCAATATAAACGAGAAATCAATTGCTTGACATCAATGCAAAAATAAAAATTGATCTAATCCTTTCTATAATCTTGTATACCGCTGATCTCTGTCTTCATCATCATCTCCATCAGTTGAGGAGTAGAGATTATACAAAAGGATAGACTACAAATTTGGCTAAGTATGGAGTAGCAGACCCAGTGTACAGGGTTTGGTATATGGATCGGTATAGGAGTATATGATCAATTTTTGCAATACAAACCTAGGAGGAGAATCAGAGAGGTACTATGTAATTTGGTCTATGAACGCAAGAATTGATATTATCATTTGATCAAGTTACAACTTTCTGACTATCGGTTTATAGAGTTCAATGAAGAATATTGACAATTGGGTAGTGGATTGGCCA
Source organism: Thuja plicata (assembly GCA_018584345.1). NCBI lineage: Eukaryota > Viridiplantae > Streptophyta > Pinopsida > Cupressales > Cupressaceae > Thuja > Thuja plicata. The sequence continues at coordinate 1,120,540 of MU223136.1, read as the reverse complement.
AAAATCCTATAAGATCAATGATTTGATTAGTTTTATTGTTGGAGATGATAGGGATGACATGTGTGATGACATCTATGCTTTTGTTTGAGGTTAGATTTAGCCGACACTTCACACGTTATCAATTTTATTCTTGAGGCCGACAATGAGAGTTATTATACTTGATGATGGATATATAAGATCGAGTTTTTGAGATGTTTTGATATAGTGATAGTTGGATACGATTGAGATATGTTGGATATGATTGATGGATCTATGAGAAGAGATTTAGCTATTAGTTAAGAAGATTTATTTGGCACTTACATGGAACTGTTCAAGCATTGTTGATGATATTTCTTAGTTCTCTTTTGATTGGATTGTTATCCATTGATATTTTATGACAGTGAGCCTTAATGTATGTTTTTTTATTTGAGAAGTGAGCTCTGGGAAGTGTGCCTAAATGCATATGCATTCCCTTTATATACTTAACCCCTAACAATGTAACTTATTTTTGTAGAAGTAATACTTGTGGGTTCCATCCACACTATGGGTTTTCCCTTAATTGGGGTTCCACAATAAAAATCATGGTGTTATGATGTTGTGGATGTTTTTTTTATGTTTATGTTGTTTTATTTTCACTTATTTTAGTTTATGGTTAAAGAATCAAATTGGTAGAGATAAAAAGTTTGGAACACTAATTCACCCCCCTCGCAGTGTACCTCAATCCTAACAAATGGTTGTAGATTACTTGGGTTCCTAATAGTTGCACTTGTACGAAGTTGACATGTATCACATTTTCTTATAAATTATGTAGTGTCATTATAATGTGAGCTTAATAGTGTATGCAATGAAAATACCTACAGCTACACAACAAGCCAAAATATGCAAATACAAGAGATACAAAGTAATCAAAGCATGTTAACAAACTTGAACTACAACTAGGTTTTCACTACAGCCTCCAATGAGATAAAACAAGTGCACCCAAGACTTGTTTAATGTTCTCTTAGAGATTTTGTGGGTGTTCTCTCCCAACACAATGCAATATATCCCACTATGATGCAAGCTAGAAGATGGTGAAGGGATTAAGACCAAGTATGATGAACTTGCCCCAAGCTTCACATGATGAAGATGAAAATGCAATAGCAATCTAGAATGAAAATAAAAGATCAACCAAACTAAGATTGATTCCATTACCTAGCATATAATATCTAGATTTGAAATGAAAACTAAACTAGTATGAAAATCTAAAGTGCTTAAATGCTCAAAATGCTCAAGTATACAAATGCTTACATTCACAAACTACTAGTTTCAAATGCTTATACTCATTAATTTCAAAATTGAGGAGTGAGGCCTCCTTTTATGGATTTTCTATGAAATGAAGGGTTAGGATTAAGAGGTGGAAAATGAGTGGCTGAGATTAAAGGTTAGGAAGGGTTTTGGTGGGAGTGAAGGAGATTAAGAGGTAAAGAAATGAGTGGCTAGGATTCGGTGGTTAAAGAGAGGGGGTTGAATTTTTAAGAAAGCCAAATGAAGAGACAAGTGACAAGTGTCACAAGCTCAAAATTTTGGAGTTGATCCATGTGATTGCTCATGATTGGTTAGAAAATAGAATAAAATGCTTAATGAATTTAGAAAATAAATAAAAAATTTTATTTAGTAAATAGAGGAAAAGGCTCAAAATTAAATAAATAAAATATCTTCAATTTAAAAGAGAAAAGGCTAATGAATTATCCAAACAAATAATAATATTTATTTAAATAATAGAAGAAAAAGGGTTTAATTAAATAAATAGAAATTTATTTAATTTTGGAGAGAAAAGGATAATGAATTATTTAAATAAATAAAAATATTTATTAAATAATAGATGAAAATGCTTAAATGAATTAATCAAATAAATACAAATATTTATTCAATTAATAGAAGATGTTAAAATTAACTAAATAACATATTTATTTAATTAAGGACAGTTTTAGGTGTCTACAAATAGAAAGTTTACTCAATCTATATATGTCATTAAGGATTCATAGTGCCTTGTAAAAGGGGTGGCATGCAATTCAAGTAACAATAGCTCACAAGTAGTAGAATTAGAAATGGTATTTTTTCCCTCTTTCGTATTATAAATAAATACCATCCATAGTGTATCTAATACTATCTATGAACCCATTTTGTAGATGATCAATAAGCTATTAAACTATTAGATACTATTACATTCTTGTTGAATTGATTGAAACAAACCTAAAGTTGAAAAAGAGATAAAAATTAAGATCCCTTTGCTATCAAATTGGTAGGATGGGGAATCAACAACCATATTTTATTCCCCATTTTGTACATAATTTTATAATCATAGCCCAATAGGTTGTAAACTACTTTTGTTGTTTGGTTGAGGATACACTTTGTTCCAAAATGTACTTCATGACATGATGATCAATTCTGATACAAAAGTGACGGATCTCCATATATGGTTCCCAATACTAATAGGATAAATAATGAGAGTGGATTTGGTAAGATTAGTATTCACTAATAGAAAAATAGTAAAAAGAAATGTTGAACACACCCAAAGACTAAGAGGGGGGGGTGAACAGTCTTAACATTACTTGGACTCAAAAACATGTGACTTTAATCAAAAAAAATGAAAGATGAACCAATCAACACAAATGCACAGTATAAAACCAAATTTACATGGAAAATACATACTGAGAATAGCTCATAATGTATGAAAAGTATCGCAAGACACTGACTGCCAAAATTGCAATGCAGCCTCACTATCTTAGAGAAAGATATAAATAAATTGCTACAAAGACTCACCATCTCTAAGAAATATATAAGGACCTGTAGAGGGGACTCATTGTCTCAACATAGGATACATGAAAATTATTACAATGAATAAGAATTTAGCATATTTATTCCAACATTCTCCTTAAAATATAGATGCTTTTGACATGATGTGTCAAGAAACCATTTGTTGATTCAGCTTCACGACTTCCACCACACATTTTTGCTTCCTCAGAATCACATCTTCCAAATATCTCACACATTATACACATTTTCAACTAATGCGATATTCTATTTATACCATCTAAAACACTACTAAGCATTAATTAGGTTGGCAGTAAGTAGGGACAAGGGATGATCCCAATAAGTCGACCACGAAAACATAATTGAAGTGAAACTAGTCCTATCTAAGAGATAGAGAGGACCTTAAACATCATAAACTAATATCCAAAGTGAACCCAAACATCACACATTCTTGGAACACATCCTCCAAAGCCAGGAATAGGGTAACATGTGGCATACAATTAGTCAACCCAAAAAACTTCTTCAACATGAAACTACTCAATACAAATCCCTACATGGAAAGGTGGGACCTAAAACCAACTTAAAAATTATTCAATATAATTAGGAACATGACATCAATAGGAGAAAAAACCCTTTCAGTTAGATAGGTACAAAAACTATGAAAACCAACTTCAGATCTAATGTAGCACCAAAGTAATCAATTACAACTATGTAGATCACATAGATATTTTTATTGAACATCCAACATTATTCCTAAGAATGTATTTCATGTTTCCTTATCGATCCATGATACCAAAAAACATTCTAACACAAAGTTCTTTATAACTTGAAGTTCAAGAATGTAGAAACTAAGAAATACAGTTTCGACTTCCAAGACCAATCTGCATGCAAGATACCTGTTACAAAGAATGAAGCAAAAGATGGAAAAAGCTGAAACCCTTCTGTGCTCAAAATGTGAGAGCTCAAATGTATTCTGAGAGTTTGAAAAAACAATTACAAGCATTCAACCTTAAAGGTGAATGAAAACCCTAAAAAAGGAAAAAGTTGTGATGAACAAAATAATTAATATAACATATTAATTATATGCACCTACGAGAAAGCTTAAGAGAAAAGGAGTAAAGAAACTACCTAATTACTCTAACACCCCCCCTTAAGCGAAGCTCAGGAGGTAAGTTAACCTAGCATGGCTATGAAAGAAAGAAATGGGTCCCGACAACAAGGCTTGATCAGGTACCCAATACAAGGAAATCTCTGTGAACCGGAGATAAAGGAGAAAACCCAGTGGGAAAATCTCCTCTCCAAAAAGAGATATAAAAGAAAGCAAAAGACAAAAGATGACTTCAAGAGACTCTCTCAAAGCCATGAGTACAATGCGTGCTGACAAACCCCCCATGAGAGAGGGCCAAGGCTCCAAAGCCCCCCTAGAATGAAAGAACCCCTGGGTCAATGAAAAAACCACTGTGTCTCCAATGCAAAGGAGTGAAATACAGTGAGTACTGAAGGGGTAATCTCGAAAGAAGAGGTGGCACTGGCAGGCCGAGCTGATGCTCAAAGGAGTAGACACAAGGATCCTAAAATGGAATCCTGAATGCAAGTGGTATGACAGGTGTGCTGACACTATCATGAGATAGGAGATGAGTGTCCTCTGTAGAATCCTCAACAACTACACCTGGTGGCTCAATGAATGGAGCTAGAGGGTCTGGCAGTGCTGAAGAAGAGTCTTGTTGAAGAGAAATAACCTCAACAAGATGTGGTGCGGCAGTCACAACAGTTGTCTCAGGAACAACACAGAGGTTCAAGTGACCTGACTGCACCACATGATGCTCTTGCGGAAGAGGAGACCTATGCTCCGATGATGGAGATGGTGGACCAAAGTGAAAAAAGGTGTAGAGATGGGTGAAATGATCAACTGTCCATGTAGCAACAATGCCACCTATCACACTATCCTGAATGAAGACTGAAGTTGGCGTGAACTCAACTATCTTCCCTGATCCACTATGTGTAATCTTTTAAATCGAGAGAAGGTTTGCAGACAAAGATGGAACATACAATACATCATTGAATGTGCCATCCTGAATGCATACAGAACCTTTCCCATAGACTGGCATAATAGTGTTATTCCCCATGAGAATGTGGGGAATAGGAGAGGCCTCAATAGAAGAGAAGATCTCCAGAGAAGATGCCATATGGTGAGAAGCACTTGAATCCAGTATCCAAGGGACCTGGGAAGGGGATACAATGGAAGCCCGTAATGCATGACCCTATCCAAAATCCTGTCTAGATGTCGAAGATGAGGTAGAAGACTGAAAATTAGACCCCTGTGAGGTGGAAGAGAATGGAGAGGAAATAGTGCTCTTCTGAAGGAGAGCTTGCAAATCTGCAATCTGTTTCTCATAGCCATCAAATATCTTCTAAAAACAATGTGAATCATCATGAGGCCCCTTCTGACAATAGGAAAATGTAGGGTTCTCAGTCTTCTGTTTCTTCTTCTTAGAAGAAGATGGTGGGCTAGTAGAGTGCTGAGAAGAGGAATCAAATATCTTCTTTGGCTTCAGCTTCTGTGTATCCTGAGATGACTTGGCAAGCAATGCCTGTGACTATGAACCTATAAGAGAATCCATCTGACTGAGCTTGGACTGATCATGAGTTAACCTATCACAGAAGGTCTCAAACGAGGGCATAACATGACGTGCACCCAGTGCATCCATAGTTGAGTAGAAGGTAGAAGTGAAAATATGATAATTGTTGGAAAGTTGACTTCCTGAGGAAGCATGACTTATTTTGTGTTGTCAATCATGGCAATAGAGTCATACTAATTTTCTGTCAAAGATAACTTAGAAGATAAAATGACTAAGTACAGAAAATAGGATAGACAGAGAGATACAAAGATCAACACATCAGCGCACATGTTAGAGATCACACTATAACATGCGTGCTTAGGTATATACTCTATGGTGTATATACATGCTAGATCCAAACACCCAGAGTACAGAACATCAGTACAGAAAAGTTATAGACAGATTAGTAGATCTGTAGTCCAGGAAACAAAGCATGGAAGCTGACTACAGTTTTGATCAGCGTGTATGATTTTATAATGTAATGGCTAAGCGCCTTTATTTATAAGCTTGTAATAATATAATTAATGTTATAGTAAACAAGCTTGGGTCGACTTGTTCAGAAGCGTTATCAATTTTTGTTTTAGGGCCGACTAATGCTTTATTTTGGGTTGAGCCTCTTCGGATTTGAAGATATAAGTATGTAATGTAAAGATATATTACAAGTGTCGATCATTGTGTAAGAAGAAGTTATAGAGGGATAGTATAATGAAGTCAAAAGATGATATAGCTCTTTGAAGAAGTAAGAGCATCCACGCATACACGGAACTGATCAGACAACAGTGTCACTACAGCAGTTCATTTTTGATATAGTGCATATCAACATTCAGAGGGTTGTAGCCTTCATATTATTTGGGTAGTGAGCCATACACCCCTAACAGGGTTATTTTAAAAGACTCCTAACAGGGCCAGACCTTTAACCAAGTCATTGTACTCAATTTGTAAAGACTACTTCTAATAGGGCAAAGGAACTTTAACAGGTTCATTAAACCTAGTACAATATTTTGTGGCTACTAATCCCCACTAGAGTTTTCCTCTAATCAAGGTTCTCCGTAATCATATCATGTGTTATGTGTTCTTGTATTATGTTTCTTTGGATGCACATTTGATATATGCTTAATTGGCTGAAATATAATAATTAGTGAAACACTGATTCACTCCCCCCCTCTCAGTGTTTCTAACAATTGGTATCAGAGCTCTGGTCCTCTGAAAGAAATTTTAACCACTTGAGGAGATCATGGACTCAGCTGAAGCAAAACATTTGAAAAAGAATCTTGAAGCAACTCTTGAAGATCTT
>MU223136.1:1094625-1109528 GCA_018584345.1 Thuja plicata | reverse complement strand
TGCACTTGCGCCATCTCTAGCAGTTCTTAATGAGAACATAAAATAGATTGATAACACCATACAAACATATGATCAAGGTCCTTGCATGGATCTGATGAAAATGGAAAAGTTGACATATGCCCTATGCATGCATCTTCAAACTGTTGATGCAATGAAAGTCTTTTGGCAAAAAGAGATTCAATCTCTTCAATTTGTGTACCCAGAAGTCTATATGGAGTAAGTATGTTGAAGACTTATAGTTTTTGCACACCTTTGTAATTAATGTCAAAGGGGGAGTAGTATAGAATGTGTATATGTGGAGAAGTATATATGTATATATCATTAAGTATTATGATATACAGTCATTTTTGTATGAAGTCATCTTAAGTAACTTAGCCACATTCCTTTGTTGCCATAAATGACAAAGAGGAAGATTGTTGGCAAGTTGACTTCCTGAGGAAGCATGACTTATTTTTTATTGTCAATCATGGCAACAAAGTCATACTAAGTTTCTATCAAAGATAACTTAGAAGATAAATGACTAAGTATAGAAAACAGGATAGACAGAGAGATACAGAGATCAACACATCAACGCACATGTTAGAGATCACACTAGAACATGCGTGATTAGGTATATACTCTATGGTGTATATGAATGCTAGATCCAAACATGCAGAGTATGAACCATCAGCACGGAAAAGTTACAGATAGATTAGTAGACCTGCAGTCCAGGAAACAGAGCATGGAAGCCGACTACAGTTTTGATTAGCGTGTATGATTTTATAATGTAACAGCTAAGTGCCTTTAGTTATAAGATTGTAATAATATAATTAATGTTATAGTAAACAAGCTTGGGCTAACTTGTTCGGAAGCGTTATGAATTTTTGTTTTAGGGCCGACTAATGATTTGTTTTGGGTCGCGCCTCTTCGGATTTGAAGATATAAGTATGTAATGTAAAGATATATTACAAGTGTTGATCATTGTGTAAGAAGAAGTTACAGAGGGACAATATAATGAAGTCAGAAGATGATATATCTCTTTGAAGAAGTAAGAGCATCCACGCATACACGGAACTGATCAGACGATAGTGTCACTACAACAGTTCATTTTTGATATAGTGCATATCAACATTCAAAGGCTTGTAGCCTTCATATTATTTGGGCAGTGAGCCATACACCCCTAACATGGTTATTGTAAAAGACTCCTAATAGATTCAGACCTTTAACCAGGTCATTGTACTCAATTTGTAAAGACTGCTTCTAACAGGTTCATTACACCTAGTACAATATTTTGTGGGTACTAATTCCCACCGGAGTTTTCTTCTGATCAAGGTTCTTTGCAATCATATCATGTGTTATGTGTTCTTGTGTTATGTTTCTTTGGATGCACATTTGATATATGTTTAATTGGTTGAAATATAATAAGTAGTGAAACACTAATTCACCCCCCCTCTTAGTGTTTCTAACAATAAGGGCCATGAAGATTTGAGAGTATTAGAAAGATACACTCATCATCTGACTTCGTCTTTCCAACAACCTGTAAAATAGAACGAAGAGACTTGAACTTCATCAGGAAGTCCTTAATGCTGGTGAATGATTCAGCTACCAAGGAGGTGAAATCTGCATCTATCTGGAGAACCCTGAACTGATTCATTGTGCCAAACAAGGTGGAAAACTTGTCCCACATATCCCTGGGTGTGGTCAGACCATCCAGGTGGAACAACAACCCATCTAAAATATTCATGGCAATGAGGCCCATTGCCTCATCCATCCTATTTCTATGCATAAGAGCCTCATAAGGCCTCTGCAGAACTGGTTGAGACACATCCAGGTAGGACCATAAACCTTGTGACATGAGGATTCTGGTCATTTATGGCTTCCATGTGTGGTAGTTATGTGGTGTCAGCCGGGCCACAGAGGGGTCCGACATTAAGAGAAGAATAAGACAGAAGTAGAAGGGTCTTTTTGAAGGAAATTACAGAAAGTAAAATGCACCCCCCACAATGTAAAATAATATCCCCCGTACACCACAAATTACTAGGGAAGCACAAGAAATGAGAAAAAAACCCGAGTTCCAAAAGCAGAAAAGGAGCACAAAAGAAGGTGCATCTTTGACTGCCAAATTTGGCAAGCAAATGGCAAAATCAGGAAATGAAACCTGGATGAGAATGACGAGCTCAAAAAGAGATTTTTGATGATATATAGAAGTCAAGAATCTGATTCTGTATGAGCCCTGTTGGACCAAAAAGGCACAGGTACCCCCAAAAGACAAGCTCCCTAGAAAAAAATAGTCTCGGGAAATATTTTCATAGCCGTATGACTGTCACGGGACGTCCGGCCGAGCAAAGGTGGCTGATGGGCGGTGACACCGGTGGAGGTGGTGGCCGGGCTGGGCGGCGGTGGCAGTCGAGCGGGGTGGCGGTGGCGGTCGGGCGGCGCGGCGGTGGCGGCGGGGTCCGGTGGCGGCGCAGTGGCCGAAGGGTGGCGCGCGGGCTGAGGGCAGCACGCGGGTGGCGTCCTGGCTGAGCGCTGGTGGCGGGTTGAGAAATAACATAGGAGGCATTAGTTTAAAAAAGTTTTTTTGATTTTTTTGTGACAAAAATTAAATTTTTTTCAATTTTCGTGCTATTACGGCCCTAATAGGGCAAAAAATTTCTCCCAGATGCTCCGGGGGCCAAATAGGTCATGTTTTATATGGTTTATGGGGTTTTTGGGCCTTCCGGACGTAACCGTGAGGTCAATTTTTTCCCAAAGTGCACCAAAAAAAAGAGATTCCCTAGATCCAATAAAAATAATAGAAAAAAGTAGAAAAAAAGATGCTTGATCCACAACTTCAAAAGAAATCGAACAAGCAGTAGTAGAATGGCTCTGATACCATGTAGAAACTGAGAAATACAATTTTGACTTCCAAGAGCAATCTGCATGCAAGATACCTGTTACAAAGAATTAAGCAAAAGATGGAAAAAGCTAAAACCCTTCTATGCTCAAAATGTGAGAGCTCAAATGTATTCCGAGAGTCTGAAAAAACAATTACAAGAATTCAACCTTAAAGGTGAATGAAAACCCTAAAAAAGGAAAAAGCTGGGATGAACAATATAATTAATATAACATATTAATTATATGCACCTACAAGAAAGCTTAAGAGAAAAGGAGTAAATAAACTACCTAATTACTCTAACAAAGAAAACATAGTTATGAAGCACATCACCAAAAAACATACTTGCAGTATAGTTCTCCACTAGAAAATTTAATTGATATGTTGCACAAACTTTATAGGCCTTCCCTATAAGCCACCAAACATCAATAATTAGAAATGTGGATCATTTTTGGACCTTTCCTAATAGACACCCATATTGGGCCAACATACTACATACACTAGATATATTTGTAGGAAGACCAGAGGCTTGAGAAGATACGATTGAAACATCCACATAACATACAATATATGCTCCAAAATAAAAATCCATATCACCAAATATAGAGGAATTTAGAGCATTCTTCCAGGTAGCTACCAGAGCACTTCTTTGCAATTACACTCCAACATTATTCAATGATTAAAACACCTTTGTAGTAGCAATTTCTCATCAGGAGCTAAAAGAGCGCCATTACAAAATCTTAAAACATCAAAGAACTGCCTGTACTAATTCCATGCCTCTAATTATTATCTCAAAGCTACTTACATCAAATATTATATTCCTCATCCTAATATTATGTCACCATGATATCATCATAGCCACCATCCCTTAATTCCAACAATGATCATCAACACAATCACTATAAAAAAATAGAGGGTTGACATCTCACAAAAATGTCAACCTTAGTAACCCAACCATAACATCTTACCATCACCTTAGCATAGTGAGGCATCAATACCAAGTAGGTGGAAATCCACATTAGAGAATACCATCAGTCATTAATCACTTGCACAAGATTATGCCTTCTGCAACGTCATACAAATATGGTACACTTCATCTTTTCAACCATATTATCAACTAGATGGCCTCACAATCAATGAAACCTTCACTATTGAAACATCACAACAAGAAGAGGGTTGACATGAAAAATTCAATACCATAACACATGTCAACAAGATCTCAATTTCATGAAAACTATGATACTTTAAACTTTAAAACTTAACTTTTATTCAACTCGGTAGGATAAACAACAACAAATAAATCACCAAATAAATTCAATAGCTCAAACAGTAACTTGCATAAATAGTAAATATCATTCACATGAAACATTCAACACATTTAAAACCAGATTCAATGAGGAAACCCAATTTGGGAAAAACCTCTATGGGGATTGTCACCCACAAATGAAAATACTCTTCTGAAGTATGCTCGATTAAAAGCCAATCTTGATAAGTATTACAATACACATTGTTATATTTGACCTTGTTAGGGGATTTACCTTAGACCTATTAAGATCTTCACCCTGTTAGGAGTGACCTGGTTAGAGGGCTTTGAACACTCTTATAGAATGTCACCTTTCTCAAGGATTTTACAATAATATTATTAAGTCCACTCGGTTAAGAGATTTCTTTGTTACAAATACAAATAAGCAACAATGTATAAAATGATCTATAAAACTACAACTACCTCTTGCTCGATCAGATCCCTTATGCGCTCTCTAACTACTGACATCAATACTTCCTCTGTCTCTTCTCTAGACTTAGATTTTCACCTCTTTTGTCTTCACTGCATCACTCGGTAGCACTTCTACACTTCAACTTGCTAGCCCCTTGTTATTTGAATTCATCCCTTAAATAGAATCTATTTTTTCCTCTTAATATCCTTGATTAGGTTTTCCTTCAATAATGCTCAACCATTAGATCAACTTTTTGAACTGATTGAGTGAACTTGAAACTCACTTAACCACTTTGGTATCACCTTGGAACTTGTACTTTTCTTGGAAATAAAACCTTCACTTTTGTCACTTAATCTATACCATAGATATCTTCCTTGAATTTTCGCATGTGTAGATCTTGTAACTAACTTCTTCTTCATTCTTGGAATCCTCCATATCATTGTGGCTCGCCATTAAATGCATTATTATCCTTGTTTCTAACATCTGTTGTGTTCGACAACTAACTCTCAATTTGGTGACTAAAATGCACTGCTATGTGCTTCAATGTCTTGGTGTCCTGACCGACTTACATAACTCTTTACCGACATAATTCTTTCTACTCGGTAACTTAACTCTTTAGTCTTACCAACTTTCCCAATCTACTTTACCGACTTGATAAAGTAGAAACCAATTATCTCAATATGAACTTATCATTGTTTGATCTTTATCTATTGCCCAATTAAATCAACTCTGAAAATATGGCAATTCAATATAAACAAGAAATCAATTGCTTGACATCAATGAAAAAATAAAAACTGATCTAGTCCTTTCTATAATCTTGTATACCTCTGGTCTCTATCTTCATCATCATCTCCATCAGTTGAGCAGTAGAGATTATACCAAAGGATAGACTACAAATTTGGAGTAGCAGACCCAATGTACAGGTTTTGGTATATGGATTGGTATAGGAGTATATGATCAATTTTTGCAGTACAAACCTAGGAGGAGAATCAGAGAGGTACTATGTAATTTGGTCTATGAACACAAGAATTGATATTATCATTTGATCAAGTTACAACTTTCTAAGTATCGGTTTATAGAGTTCAATGAAGAATATTGACAATTGGGTAGTGGATCGGCCAACAATCCTACAAGATTGGTGATTTGATTATTTTTATTGTTGGAGATGATAGGGATGACATGTGTGATGACATCTATGCTTTTTCTTGAGGTTAGGAACAAATTTTGAGGTCAGATTTAGCCGACACTTCACACGTTATCAATTTTATTCTTGAGGCCGACAATGAGAGTTATTATACTTGATGGATATATAAGATTGAGTTTTTGAGATGTTTTTTTATAGTGATAGTTGCATACGATTGAGATATGTTGGATATAATTGATGGATCTATGAGAAGAGATTTAGCTATTAGTTAAGTAGATTTATTTGGCACTTACATGGAACTGTTCAAGCATTGTTGATTATATTTCTTAGTTCTCTTTTGATTGGATTGTTATCCATTGATATTGTATGACGTTGAGCCTCAATGTATGTTTTTTTATTTGAGAAGTAAGCTCTGGGAAGTGTGTCTAAATGCATTTGCATTCCCTTTATGTACTTATTTTTGTAGAAGTAATACTTGTGGGTTCCATCCACACTATGGGTTTTCCCTTAATCGTTGTTCCACAATAAAAGTCATGGTGTTATGATGTTGTGGATGTTTTGTTTATTTTTATGTTGTTTTATTTTCACTTCTTTTAGTTTATGGTTAAAGAATCAAATTGGTAGAGCTAAAAAGTTTGGAACACTGATTCACCCCCCTCGCAGTGTACCTCAATCCTAACAAATGGTTGTAGATTACTTGGGTTCCTAATAGTTGCACTTGTGCAAAGTTGACATGTATCACATTTTCTTATAAATTATGTAGTGTCATTATAATGTGAGCTTAATAGTGTATGCAATGAAAATACCTCCAGCTACATAACAAACCAAAATATGCAAATACAAGAGATACAAAGTAATCAAAGCATGTTAAAAAACTTGAACTACAACTAGATTTTCACTACAACCTCCAATGAGCTAAAACAAGTGCACCCATGACTTGTTTGATGTTCTCTTAGAGATTTTGTGGGTGTTCTCTCCCAACACAATGCAATATATCCCACTATGATGCAAGCTAGAAGATGGTGAAGGGATTAAGACCAAGTATGATGAACTTGCCCCAAGCTTCACATGATGAAGATGAAAATGCAATAGCAATCTAGAATGAAAATAAAAGATCAACCAAACTAAGATTGATTCCATTACCTAGCATATAATATCTAGATTTGAAATGAAAACTAAACTAGTATGAAAATCTAAAGTGCTTAAATGCTCAAAATGCTCAAGTATACAAATGCTTACATTCACAAACTACTAGTTTCAAATGCTTATACTCATTAATTTCAAAATTGAGGAGTGAGGCCTCCTTTTATGGATTTTCTATGAAATGAAGGGTTAGGATTAAGAGGTGGAAAATGAGTGGCTGAGATTAAAGGTTAGGAAGGGTTTTGGTGGGAGTGAAGGAGATTAAGAGGTAAAGAAATGAGTGGCTAGGATTCGGTGGTTAAAGAGAGGGGGTTGAATTTTTAAGAAAGCCAAATGAAGAGACAAGTGACAAGTGTCACAAGCTCAAAATTTTGGAGTTGATCCATGTGATTGCTCATGATTGGTTAGAAAATAGAATAAAATGCTTAATGAATTTAGAAAATAAATAAAAAATTTTATTTAGTAAATAGAGGAAAAGGCTCAAAATTAAATAAATAAAATATCTTCAATTTAAAAGAGAAAAGGCTAATGAATTATCCAAACAAATAATAATATTTATTTAAATAATAGAAGAAAAAGGGTTTAATTAAATAAATAGAAATTTATTTAATTTTGGAGAGAAAAGGATAATGAATTATTTAAATAAATAAAAATATTTATTAAATAATAGATGAAAATGCTTAAATGAATTAATCAAATAAATACAAATATTTATTCAATTAATAGAAGATGTTAAAATTAACTAAATAACATATTTATTTAATTAAGGACAGTTTTAGGTGTCTACAAATAGAAAGTTTACTCAATCTATATATGTCATTAAGGATTCATAGTGCCTTGTAAAAGGGGTGGCATGCAATTCAAGTAACAATAGCTCACAAGTAGTAGAATTAGAAGAGGTATTTTTTTCCTCTTTTGTATTATAAATAAATACCATCCATAGTGTATCTAATCCTATCTATGGACCCATTTTGTAGATGATCAATAAGCTATTAAACTATTAGATACTATTACATTCTTATTGAATTGATTGAAACAAACCTAAAGTTGAAAAAGAGATAAAAATTAAGATCCCTTTGCTATCAAATTGGTAGGATGGGGAATCAGCAACCATATTTCCTTCCCCATTTTCTACATAATTTTATAATCATAGGCCAATAGGTTGTAAACTACTTTTGTTGTTTGGTTGAGGATACACTTTGTTCCAAAATGTACTTCATGACATGATGATCAATTATGATACAAAAGTTATGGATCTCCATATATGGCTCGTAATACTAATAGGATAAACAATGAGAGTGGATTTGGTAAGATTAGTATTCACTAATAGAAAAATAGTAAAAAGGAATGTTGAACATACCCAAAGACTAAGAGCGGAGGCGGGGGGTGAACAATCTTCACATTACTTGGACTCAGAAACATGTGACTTTAATCAACAAAAATGAAAGATGACCCAATCTACACAAATGCACAATATAAAACCAAATTTACATGGAAAATACATACTGAGAATAGCTCATAATGTATGAAAAGTATCACAAGATACTGACTGCCAAAATTGCAATGAAGCCTCACTATCTTAGAGAAAGATATAAATAAATTGCTACAAAGACTCACCATCTCTAAGAAATATATAAGAAGGACCTTTAGAGGGGACTCATTGTCTCAACATAGGATACATGAAAATTATTACAATGAATAAGCATTTAGCATATTTATTCCAACATTCTCCTTAAAATATAGATGCTTTTGACATGATGTGTCAAGAAACCATTTGTTGATTGAGCTTCACGACTTCCACCACACATTGTTGCTTCCTCAGAATCGCATCTTCCAAATATCTCACACACTTTACACATTTTCAACTAATGCGATATTCTATTTATACCATCTAAAACACCACTAAGCATCAATTAGGTTGGCCATAAGTAGGGACAAGGGATGATCCCAATAAGTCGACCACGAAAACATAATTGAAGTGAAACTAGTCCTATCTAAGAGATAGAGAGGACCTTAAACATCATAAAACAATATCCAAAGTGAACCCAAACATCACACATGCTTGGGACACATCCTCCAAAG
Source organism: Thuja plicata (assembly GCA_018584345.1). Classification (NCBI taxonomy): domain Eukaryota; kingdom Viridiplantae; phylum Streptophyta; class Pinopsida; order Cupressales; family Cupressaceae; genus Thuja; species Thuja plicata. The sequence continues at coordinate 1,100,590 of MU223136.1, read as the reverse complement.
CCAAGAATAGGGTAACATGTGGCATACAATTAGTCAACCCAAAAAAATTCTTCAACATGAAACTACTCAATGCAAATCCCTACATGGAAAGGTGGGACCTAAAAATAACTTAAGCATTATTCAATATAATTAGGAACATGACATTAATAGGAGAAAAAACCCTTTCAGTTAGATAGCTACAAAAACTATGAAAACCAACTTTAGATCTAATGTAGCACCAAAGTAATCAATTACAACTATGTAGATCACATAGATATTTTTTTTGAACATCCAACATTATTCCTAAGAACACATTTCATGTTTCCTTATCGATCCATGATACCACAAAACATTCTAACAAAAAGTTCTTTATAACTTGAAGGTCAAGAAAACATAGTTATGAAGCACATCACCAAAAAACATACTTGCGGTATAGTTCTCCACTAGAAAATTTAACTGATATGTTGCACAAACTTTATAGGCCTTCCCTATAAGCCACCAAACATCAATAATTAGAAATGTGGATCATTTTTTGGACCTTTCCTAACAGACACCCATATTGGGCCAATATACTACATACACCAGATATATCTATAGCAAGACTAGAGACTTGAAAAGATACGAGTGAAACATCCACATAACATACAATATATGCTCCAAACTAAAAATTCATATCACCAAATATAGAGGAATTTAGAGCATTCTTCTAGGTAGCTACCAGAGCACTTATTTGCAATTACACTCTTCAACATTATTCAATTATTAAAACACCTTTGTAGTAGCAATTTCTCATCGGGAGCTAAAAGAGCGCCATTACAAAATCTTAAAACATCAAAGAAATTTGTGTACTAATTCCATGCGTCTAATTATCATCTCAAAGATAATTACATCAAATATTCTATTCCTCATCTTAATATTATGTCACCATGATATCATCATAGCCACCATCCCTTAATTCCAACACTGATCATCAACACAATCACTATAAAAAAATAGAGGGTTGACATCTCACAAAAATGTCAACCTTAGTAACCCAACTATAACATCTTACCATCACCTTAGCATAGTAAGACATCAATACCAAGTAGGTGTAAATCCACAATAGAGAATACCATCAGTAATTAATCACTTGCACAAGATTATGCCTTCTGCAACATCATACAAATATGGTACACTTCATCTTTTCAACCATATTATCAAATAGATGGCCTCACAATCAATGAAACCTTCACTATTGAAACATCACAACAAGAATAGGGTTGACATGAAAAATTCAATACCATATCACATGTCAACAAGCTCTCAATTTCATGCAAGAAGAGGGTTGACATCAATGAAAGCATCAAATACCAATAATCTCCCTCTTTGTCATTGATGACAAAACTCACCATCACATGATTATTGTTCCATAATATTTACACATACTCATACCTTCTAAAATTAAGGACAAAGGTCTAAGGCCTTCATAGACATCTTCATTAACTAACGCTTTCTATTTTCTCATCAAAATTTTCATACCTAATCTTTCTGTCAAAAACAATCAACAAACCACCTACTCCACATAAGGAGTAGACCACATTAGTCTAGGATACAAAGGAGATATATATCCGTAGATAAATTATACATAAACACCCATCAGATGTATATGTATGAAATAGAATAATCAACTAACGGTAACAATTATATATTTAGTATTAACACAAACATATGTCTTCTACAAAAATATGGTAAACATTCCGCAACTCTCCCATAACTATGATAGTAGATGGTTGACAAAAAGATCATCATATACATATCTCATCTCATAGTCTCACAAATACAACACACAAATACTTGACACAAGAGACAACACCAATTTTAAGAAAGACTCATTATCATCATCAACAAGTTCTCAACATCAAGCATGCAAAGGTTTAATGATACCAATAGAGAGTTGATATCAATATCAACACATATTATTGTCATTAGTAAGCTCAAAATGTCAATAAGGTAGAGGTTTGATATCAATTAAAATAAAAACTACCAACAAAGGTTATCTAGGGAATCCTTGACCTAGGAAAGGATTTCCTAGGATGACCTTGACCTAGGGTAGGATTTTTCAAAGCAACCTTGACCCAAAAAAATTCCCAAAATGAAAATCATATTATGACTACATTACATGAGTGATAAATATTTCTCCATTTTGGCTTGGTTCAAAATTTCAAATACATCTCATATGGAGAGGTATAAAAGAAAGCATACCCCCCTCATTTAAAACATCAAGATTATCACATCACATCCTCTCAATTCAACATCAAGTGAACAAGCATTGAAGTTTCAAAATTTAAGGCAATATTTCATCCCACCATATTATTTATACTTAAGCAATGTGGTAATTTGCAGAAAACTCCATGCAGACATGTTCTTAGGATTGATTTCCTTTATGTCAACTCATGTTATTGCAGTAAAACTTGTGATCACATTCAAACAGAATAACATGAACAAGGTACAAGATTCATACATTTCAAATTAAGATCTAGCCCTTCCTACATTATTGCAACATGCTTTCAATTCAAGTAAATTTTAATTATCTTTCATTAGTAATTTCTAAAACCAAGGTTTGACCTAAGCAAACATCAATCAAATTGACAATTTTTTTGTGTGTGCAAGTAGCAAGTTTGGGGACACAAATTTGAGAGAAAATTAAGTAGATAAAGACCTACAAATTGGAATTTCCCAGTTCCAAAAAGTAAGGGCTAATTCTCTATGATTAAAATTGACCAAAACACTTCTAATGACATTTTTGGGGAAACATTTGAGTAACATCTTGATTCTATATTTACTAGTTCTATCTATATTTAGTGCTCGCAGGCCAAGTTTTCCCCAAGAGAAATAGTCAACCTATTTCCAACTCAAATTTTAGAGATAGGTTCCTTTTTTTCCTCTCATTTCTAGATCTATCTCCATTATTTGCATATCTGATTTCTGTAGCACCGCACATGCTGAAAAACCTCATTTTCCCACCTTTGGCCCTAGATTCAACATCCAACTTACACATTTTTAGTATCATTTTGCATCCTCCATGAGGTCTTATAGATTCACTTTGTGCCCTATCTCTTGACCCAAGTGGATCTACGCTCCTTCAAAATTAATTAAAGCAGAAATAGACCTAGTTCCTAGTTTGCACATATAAGCTAGTGAACTTTATTTTTCCACATTTCATTTTTTAACACAACTATTGATTCCCTCAGGGTCATGGTATATTGTTTTATAAAGTAGACTACTTCCTCCTACACTTGTTGTTTGATTGATTTCTTGGATTCCTCTACAATTTTGTCATCTTTTCACTTATCTAGTTTGAATAATGGAGGTTCCATTTCATTTTTTTCCCCATCCTCCTCTAGATTGCAATAGTCCTCAAATCCTTCTTCAAGTATTTTTTTCATTGTTCTTTCTAGTAACTATACCTTGTATAGTGACAACTTGTGCTTTCTCCTTATTGGGGGTTTATTTTTTCTCCTTTACACTATAATATATTCTCTATAATTTTATTCTTGTGAGGTGTTTGAGGTCCGTTTGTCCATTTGATTGAAAAATTTAATCGCTTTTGGTGGTCCTCTTTGGATTACCTAGCTCCTCTTTGCAATTCATCATTCTAGAGAAAGGCTTGTCAATATCTTTTAAAATTATTTGGATTTATCACAAGTGAACACAATATGGTTCTTTTTTTTTTTTACAATGTGCATTTTATCTTCTTCTCAACCCAACCTTCAGTTGCATAGTAGCCTACCCTAACACAATTGAAGTGAGTAGCCTCTTCTCTTCTCTTATTATTTTGACCTCTACCTCATCCTCATCTGTAATTAGATTTTCCATTATCATCTCGATGTCATGTACCCTATTAGTAATTTACTTCATTTACCCTAGAATTACCAACTAGGTGTTTGATTGTGCTTGAGATGGGAATTTACTTAGTTTCTATAATTCTCCCTTCTAGGAGAATGTCAATTCCCAATCATTAACATACATCACTATACATCTAAATCAATTTTTTTTTAATGATTTTTAATATATTTGACAGTAAACACACTTTAGCCCAAAATTCCCTATTCTGCTCCTAATCCATAACCTTAATAAGGATGGGTATTTACTTGTCCATAGGGAACTTGGACACCAATATAAAAGGAGGCTCCCTCAAGGTTTATTGAACACATATTCATACCAATCTTGGGACTTCTTCCTTAAGGTTTTGTAATTACCCCATCTTGGGACTTTGCTCCTATATTATGATGTTTTACTCCATATTTTCCTAACAAAACCAACCTATTCTCTTCACAATATTAGTGAGGGCTCAAGGAATATGCTATGTTTATATTATTATCTTATGTATTATGAATGTGTGTGTGTGTGTGTGTGTACCAAAATAAAAAGTTATCACCTATAATTGGATGCTAAGTAAGGCCTCATTTTAGTGATTTCAATATTTGATGTCTATTATGCTTGATCCAACTACCTACCTCCGCTTAGTCTAGCATCTTCCTATGTACTCAACTTCCCATTTCAATTTTGGCTCTTTCTCCTAGGAACATAATTCCTAGGGCATTATATTCCTAGAAAAACAATTCCCAAGACCTTATGTTCCTAGAAATACAATGTCCAAGGCATTGTGTTCCCCTGTAATTGAGCTCAAATTTGATTTGGGGTTGCAATGTAATATTTTGGTGGTAAATTAGATCATGTGTTTGACACGAGTTAATTTTGAATCATGAAATGTCATGAGTGGTATATACACCCTATCTCTCCTCATTTTGGTAACCAAGATAAAGTATTATCACGCATCCAAAAAGAAATCAAGTGAATTTAAGAATCAAAGGAAAGCATCCAAGATCTAGAATTTCTTCAAGCATCCAAGGCACTTTGAATGCAATATTCTCCACTGTAGTAAGATTTTATCCCATGATGTCCAAGTAGAGGAGTTAGGAATCAAGAAAGAAGATCCTCTGTTCATCCACATGCATTCTTTCTCCATAGAAAGTGTTCATCAAGCATAACAACACTGAAGATCTAGGAGTGACATTCATAGATCCATGCATTTATGAAGGGCGCCCTTGATTCAAGGTTAACATACAACAAAAATTCAAGAAAAATAAAAGAATCTTTATGAGTATGTATGATTTCTACATACATTCATGAACGTATAAGGTTGATCTAACATTTACCTTTTCATTTACATACTTTCCCTTATGCAATTTTAGTTTATTTTCAAGGTTGATTCCTCAACATGGGTTTGACTAAGGAAAACCTCTTTCCAGAAAATTTTCCCCATTTTTATGTGTGCAAGAATAGGTGGCATAGCTATCGAGACTAATATATAAAGTATGAGTTCTTTTAGACCAACTGTGAAAGTTTCAGGAAAAATCATAGGGAACACAGTGAATTTCGGCAAATTTTTCCTGGGAAAAAAACACCCAAGGCATTATGTTCCCTTCATATTCACTTTAAATTCAAACTGCATGTTAGTATACTCTTCTGGATCTCATTTCAAGTCATTACAATTGTTTGCCTATTTTTTTGTCAGTTTGTATTTCCCGATTCTTGTCAATTTTTCTTATTTTGCATCATTATATCATTTTAATTTAAATACAATTTATCCCAATTCATTTACAGTGAAGTATCATTGACCCCTTTAGCACTTGAGCCTTTCTTGATCCAATTGGTTCATCTTCCTTCCAAATTGTGAATTGGGGAAAGGAGGACAATTCCTTGCACCCACATTGTTCTCTTTTTCTAATCGTACAACATGCATATGTATATGTATATGTATATATGTATGTATGTATGTATGTATATAGACACACACACACATGTTAGTATATTAGAGTATATAAGAGTTTTATATCATTAATAGAATTCATATATAATATTTTGTCATTAGTATTTAACTCATAGATTCTTGCTAGAAATGTGTGTGTGTAGAGAGAGAGAGAGATGCATATATATATATATA
>MU223136.1:1075817-1094575 GCA_018584345.1 Thuja plicata | reverse complement strand
TATAAAATAATACTAACGTAAATAAAATTGAAATATTTTTACTAACCTTCTTAACCCTCATTTGTTCTATTAAGGCAGACCAGTCCAGCATGTTTAGAAGTGATATTGCAGGTTTGCTCCTTTTGTCTCCCCTTGTTTAGATATTGTAGGAATACCAAAATTGAAAAAGGATACAAATATCATGTACCTTTCGGAAGACCATCTCTCAGGATATAGTAAACCCATTGGCCGAGGCAAGCATAAAACCACCAAGAATGAGATTTATGTATATTGTTTTAAGTTTACTCTAAATAATTTGAAATTTTGTAAATGAAGGTATGCCTTCATCTTTTGTGTAAAAGAGGGTACGCCCTCTTAATTGCTTCTGTACTTTATCATAATCTGGACTATGGTCCCAGGCTAGACTGGAGGTTTTCTTCTTCATTCTTTCCTACCAGTGCCCACTGGAGGTTTTCTTCTCCATTCTTTCCTACCAGTGCCCGCATTGAATGGAGTTATCTGTACTAATTTTAAATTAATAAAATATTCAGCCTCGGCCTTTTACCAATCAAAAATAATAATAATAATAATAATACTAACGTAAATTAATTTTTTTTATAAAAAATGTGAATGCAAAAAATATCAGAAAATAAGAATCCAAGTGAATCAAAATTTGAATACACAAAACCATAAAGGAAATTTAGAGATCACCAATATTAGGTCTGAATTAGAAATTAATGTCATGGAAGAGGTAAAAATTGATACCAAGAACTTGGAAGACCTAAAATATGCAAATTTACTGGAAGCAAACCGGGCAGAGAAAAAATAAAAAATTGGATCTCTGTACAATGGAAGAGAACGATTATAATAAAATTCCTTCCAAAAAAAAAATCATCGTAATATTTGCAAACAAAAAGGAAAAACTAAGAGTCATCAATGGAGGAATTTGGTGGTTCCAAAAAAGTTCACTTTACATCCAACCATGGAACAAAATTTTTAATTCAACTAGTTTGCATCCATATGAGAGGCCTATTTGGAAAATATTGTATAACCTTCCATTAGAATACTAGGTTGGTGAATTCTTAGAGAAGATTGGATAAATGCTGGGCACCCTCATAGAAATTGATATGAACGTGCAATTGAAGGAGATTTAGGGAATTATGTTAGAATGAGAATGGATACAGTAAAGGAAGTCTCTCAACAACCGACCTTATATTGAACAATGAAAGATGAAATCAAGCAATCAAAATTGAGGAGGATCTTAATTTTTTTTGGTATGTTGATCAAGGGATCATTTAGAGAATTATTGCAATAAAAAGATAAATATAAAAATGGTATGGAGGAGGAAATATTCACTTTGTGATGCAAAAGAACATCTAAAACCCTAAATCTATGAGGTTCACAAAACTTATTCAAAACTTATCGCCAGTAATAAAAAAAATATGGGGAAGATATAGATAAGAATATAAAGAAAACTGAGAATTTAAATCAAACAGAAAGCAAGGTTCAAGAGGAATAAGGATTAGGAAAAATTGGCAAAAGAGATATAGAAATCAAACCAAATAACAATGATCGGGATGATAACACCTTTTTTTCCATAAACAGATGCAGAACGAGAACATGAAGGAAATAAACTTGAAATAATTGAAGAAAGGAACATAACCCAAAATGTGACCAAATTACTTGATTTGGATAAAAATGGGAAGAAGAGAAAATCCAGATGCAGGAATTTTAGACAATTAAGGGATGAGGAAGAAAGAGACAATAAATTTGCATCCATTAAACAATTTATGTCAAGTACCAAGAGAGGAAGCCCCTCCCTTGGGAACCAATGAAGATTAAAAATTGGAATTTCATGAACCTTAATGCCCTTGACAAGAGATGCTTATTTAAGAAACAATTACAGATCACCACTATCAATTTGATTCTACTTCAAGAAAAAAAATAAAAAAGGAGGAAGGGAAGAATTTTTTTGCATATTTTAAACCATGGCAAGGGGCCTTTCATGAATCTAGTTGCACTACCAATGGGATCATAATTATGTGCAAAGAAAACTCAATTAATATAATTTTTATATGTTCGAACCATAGGTGGATGGCTTCTCAAGTACTCGATATAAATTTGATAAAAGTCTTCACTATAATCAACATATACGGATCTACAAAATCAGTAGAAAAGGTAATCCTTTGGAACAGAGTCCTAAAATTCATGTCAAAACATGGGTAAGGAAAGTATATTATTGGGGATTATTTTAATGGCATTCTAAAGATGTCAGAAAAAGTGGAGGAATACAAAGACAACCAAATTATGAACAATTTTAGGAAGTTCATGGAATATAGGATTGATAGATTTCCCAACTAGAAATGATGTATTCACATGGACAAATAGAAGGCTTGACTTCACCTCAATTTATGAAAGATTCGACTATTTTATTATATTAGTGGAATGGTTCTCAACTACTGTAGAAGCTTGATTCATACCTTTCTCTATCTCTGACCATTTTATAATGGCACTGGAAATCAAGGGAGGCAAGGTGGATCATAAATCACACTTCAAATTCCTCACCATGTGGTGGTGTGATGAAAATTTGATTGGGAAATTAGAAAAATGTTGGAAGGAATATAAGGTAGGAGGTTTGATCCATTTTAGAATTGTCAAGAAATTGCACTATATTAAACATAAAACCAAGGTTTGGAATAGAGATGTATTCAAAAATATTTTTAAGAAGAAGGCCACAATTGATGGGGAATTAAGTAGATTAAATGAAAAAGTAATCAGGAATGATATGAGGAATGAGTAATTCATCAATGAGAAGGATTTAAATGCAAAATTGAAAGAGATTCTAACAAGGGAAGGTGTATGAGAAATATACCTTCATAGGATTAGTTCATCAAAATATTAATTCAAGTGCAAGAATACAACTATTTAACCAAATTGAATTAAAATTATGACAATAAGCATCCTATTGATCTCTAACTAGAAAGCTAAAGTAATGCTCTTAGATTCAAGCATTCATTAGTGACAATTAAAGAATGAGAATGATGATCTATGATGAAATTATCCCTAATCTAGCCCAATTAATGCAAGAAATCAATCTTACATGCTCCATTATGATCAAATTACTCAAATTGATATGAACAATTAGACCAAATTCACTAGAGTAATGATGAACTAAGATAATGGATGATTTATTTTGAATGATTTGATTAATTTGTATGATTTTGAATTAGATTAAGATTTCGATTTGTTTCCCGATAAAAATCAATTTGGAATGTGCCCCAGTTGAATTAGATCATATATATGTCTTGAAGACTAGATTGCCTACCCTTTTGACGAATGAGTCAATATTTTTTATGTGGATTTTGATCTCAGATGATAGGATATGATGCTTTGACCTCATGATCTAGAGGATCGAAAATAGATGTGCTCGCTAAGATTGATAGAAACCTCAATTGAGTGAGTATAATGGATGATGTTTGATGCTTGAATGATTAAGATGATCGATAAATGATTGATGTTTGGTTTGATAGGTTTAGTTAGATGTCTTGGTGATGCTCCAAATAGGTTGATGATGTTTTAATATTGCTTGAGGTCCATCAAAATCACTTGGTTGATGTTGTATTGATGTCAATATGATAAGATAGGTACATTGATGGATAGATTTTCCTTCCTCAAGATGTAGAGTTAGGAAATTTCATGCGCTCCAGATGAGCAAAGAGATGATAGGATAAATGATTGATGTTAAATGACCAATTTGATGATTTGATTGATTGATATTTGATTTTATTACAAAATAAGTTTCCTCTAGGACACTGATGGTGTGAGGCTTATAGTTACGACCATTTGATACGATTCAGGTGTAGATGTAGGTACAAGGGATGAATAGAGTTATATTGCCCCTATTTGATCAACATGATTGAATATTGATGATGTATCTTGACATTGATTCAATTTTTGATGATGTACTCTTGATGGACATTTGATTATGTACATTTCCAGACATTTGATGATGTATCTTTGATACTAGACCATAGACTTTTGATATAGTCAATTGATTTTTTTGTTAAATTCCAATATATTCCATCAAAAATGAAATATTGATGATGTGATCATGATTTTAACTCTACCCCCTGATTAAGGAAAATCACCTAACAACTATAATGCAAGATTAATCTATATGAATGCAAAATGCAACTAATTGTCACTTTTTCAAAGGAATGCATTTTTTCATCATAGAGAATTTTGGAACCTGAAGTTGGTACAATCTTTACTGGTTTGATTTTTTTACAACCATGATGATATGAATACCTTCTTCCTTTGGACAAAATTGGTACAACTTTCAGCGGTTTGACCATGGGATTATTAATACCACTTTCGTCGAATTCAATGTTGCAAGTGAATTTTGGCATTAAGATATGAAAGATCTAAATGTCCAAGGTATCTATTTGCATAAACATACAGAGATTTGATTCCTTCCATATGAAAATGTCCTTGATGATTCTTTGATGACCATATCATTAGATGAGTTTGCATACTTTTATGAATCAATCTTACAAGAAGACACAAAAATCCAAAAAATATCATTTCTCTATCATTGCTCATATAGCCAAAAGACACCGTTGATTTGCTAAAAAGACATAATTCAAAAAAATCAAGTCACACTTTGAACATTTTTCTTTTTGTTTGTAGATCCCTATTTCTGAAACTTCATCCAATTTTTATCCTTAGTCATTTTAAGATTTTGATTTGGTTTTCTATTTGATGATTTGATGTGTCAAATGTTGGTATTTTGATCAAGTGTTTGGATGTTTAAAATGTGATAGTGATCAATAAGTTTAAGTGTAACAATTTTTTGGCTTTTTGATGTGATGATTTTGTGTCAACTTGCATGTGTTTTAGCTAAGCTCTTGCTCTTTGGATTTTGTGCCCCCAATTTGATTTGATAGTGATGTTGGACTTCAACAATGCAAATGCAGCTCTGAGACTTTATTATGACTATGTACACATGCAAGGGTATATACAATGATGGTGGAAAATGTAGATGCAAAAAGGTTGTGCAGTTGATATGTAGAAGAATGAACCTAAGATTTTTGTGCTTTTTGGATTTTAGTTTTTTATGATTTGTTTGGATTTTAAGATTTTAAGATTTTTTGGGATTTTTAAATATTTAGTTTTTCTTGGAGTTTTAAAGATTTTGTTTTTATTTTTATTTTTAAAGATTTTGGATTTTTTTGGATTTTTAAAACTTTTAGGATGTTTTTGATTTTTTTTCACGTTTTTGATTTTTAAAGAGATCACTAATTCTCAAGAAAGATCACATTGGCTTTCCCCCAATGTCTAGCAAGGTGTAGGACATTATAGATGGACGAGAAAGTTGATGGAGAAAAAGAGAATAGGTCATGATGCTTGAAGCGTGTAAATGCAACCCTCAAGGAAAGTCTCCTCAAGATAACCCAAGCTAGGAGAAAAAATGATATAGTAATGTGACACATGTTTTGAATAAGAAATGGAAGCCAATGATGCAGTTCTAGATAGATTATGGGATAATGAATTAATGTCATGAAAATAGGTGATCCAAAAGAGTGGATATGATAAGAGGCTTTTGAGAACAAATTTTACACTTTACGTCCTTCATTTCGATCAAGTCCAAGGGGTTAGTTTGGATAAGTTATGGATATGATATCACAATAAAGATAAGGGGTATGGAGGCTATGAGAGGATGGTTTTGGATTATGGCAAGGATGGTGAGATTTGGTTTGACATAAACAAGATCATGATAGGGTAGCATGGATGCAACAAGTGAATAGGCTGATGGAAAGGATAAAAAATGTCAATATCAAGATCAAAGGTGAAAGAGGGAATACAAATGAAAATGGGATAAATGGTAGGATATGAAATATGGAGGATATGATGGATAACATGGCCTATATGGCACAGATGAAACTTTACCTCCAAGTGTAGAGTACAAGAAAGTGAACTACACATGACACTTTTTTTACAGGTTTTCATCATGGTACTTTCCCAAGGTGCCACAAGAAGTGGTTTTCACCATAGGACGGATTTATTTCTCTTTACTTTTGATTTTTTTTCTTTTTTTTTCAATATTTCTCCAGCATCTTGATCTTTGGATAATGCTCTTTTGAAAGATATGTTATAATGACACATGACTGTTTAAAGTATGACCAAAGATGTTGATAGGGTGATAACAAGGAGAATGATATGGAGAATAAGGAAGATGGTGGCTAAGGATTCATGCAATTGGATAAGGGGAATGAAAGGATGACAAGTAGGTGTTGGGTAATGGAAGGCTCATGTATGGTTAGATAGAAATGGTGGCAGGATCGACTTTGGAACTCACCTTGAAGGGTGATGGAATGATGGAGGAACAATGAATGTCGAAGGTGAGGATCTATCTAAGGTAGTGGATTTTTGGATATAGGAACTGAAAATAGACTTGGAAAATGGAAAATGGAAAATTTTTGGGAGGAGATGGAGTGAAAGCCTTTAGAAGCTTGAATGTCAACTTTGATTTTTCTTTTGTGTGCAAGTCTTTCAAAAGTGACTTGGGAATCCACATAGTTATTGATTTTTCTTTCTTTTGTGATGTTTTTGAATGCATTTCTTCAATGAGGGATCTGGGAACCCACATTTTATTTTTTCTTGGTAGACCTTTGTGGTCTCTTTAATCTCTCCTTTTTCTTTGTATTCGCATGTCGATTAGATTGGACATGTTGATCTTTATACACATGAGGATTCTTGGATTCAGGATTTTTCTGTTGCACATCCAAATTAATTCCAAAAGACTTGGGAATTGTGAATAAATAAGGATGATATTCATGGTACATATGAATGGTTTCTTGGTTTCTCAAGTATGCATTCCTTTTTTTATCTTTTTATGTGATAGGGTAAGTGGATGGCGAGCTAGAAATGATAGGCACGGTGGATGGAGGAATATAGGGACCCAATATGGATGGAAGAGATGAAGGGTTTAGCTTTCAGATATAAGGGCCAAGAATAGATTTGGAGGATGTAGAAGGTTTATTCTTACATTTTAATGGAGGGACATAAGGTGTTAAAGAGATATCAATATCTTTGGAGTGAAACACATTGATGAGGCTCTCATCTTCTAGATTTATCTTTATACCAATAGAATCATAAGTAGATTTCATAGGAGAAAGTTTGATAGAAGCAACTAGATCTTGAGGGGATTTATTATCATAAGGGGGATTAGGAGGAATGATGGGTTTTTGAGGTAGACATGGAGGATCAAGACAAGGAGGTAATGGGATACTTTGATCTTGACATAGAAGACTATTATTGGATGGGGTGGAAATGGAGATGGAGTTGGTAAGATGACATATGGAGATGGAGGTAGAGAAGGTACTTTTCTCTTGGTTTTTGATGTAATTTACCAATGGTCTATTTGTTACCGAGAGTCAGCCTGACTCTACTTCAAGGTCACTAAATGGACCTTATAGGGTATTATCCAACCCTATCTTGAGGAAGTCACTAAGATCTTCACCTCAAGTGCTCTAGACCTGGTTTTAAATCGTAAAGCTACTAATTCATGCTATGGAATTAATTAGGAAGGATTCGTTCTCCAGGTTAAACTGACGGGTTTAACCTCTTCGATCAATTCAAATAGATCAAACACAGAACACATAACAGATTACAGAAGGAATAAAAAATACTCTCTGAAATCTATTACATGTCTAGTATTTTTACAATCTCTCTCTCTCTCTCTCTCTCTCTCTCTCTCCTACTCTCTACTACTACTTACAAAAACTTTCAACTATATCTATCCCTCAAAAAATCTCCAAAATATCTCATGGTCTTTGACAAATTACACCACCTTACACAAGCGGCCTGGTCAAGCCATAAATGACCTTCCCATCACTGGAATAGGTGTCCCTATTCATTCCAATAAAAAAACCATGTAGAGAGCCATCGCATTTGAACCAGCTGGTCACAAATGTCACATCCCACGTTTCCTGGGTCGTTAACCGACATTACTGAGCGTCAATGCTGACTTCACCGAGTAATAAAAACATTGTCAGTGAACACAAAAACTTCAACCCTGAGTATCAGATCACAAACCCAAAAATAAACATTGACACCGGTCAACATCACCGACGGACATCCCCGAGAGGCATTCCTAATGGAAATTCTTGAGAGTCATTCTTGACGAACATTCCCGACAAACATTCCTAAGAGGCATCCCGACGAACATTCCTGAGCACCAGTATCACTGATCTTCAGTTTCTAGGGCCTTGTTACATTTATAGAGGTTTATAAACTACCTCAACACACATTTTAACTAGGAAACAACTATCTAGAAACTATGGTGTTTGTTCACCGATTGACCTCAGTCATTACAAAAATGGTGGAACAAAACACCTTACAAACCAAAGAACTTTCTATCTTAAAAATACTTCTAACCTTTGGTGCTCCTGCACCATACTCCCCAAACAAAAAGAAATCAACTTCCAGGTGATTGGTGTAAGTCAGGATTGATGTCTAACTTTTTGAAATCTATTTCTTGTACCCATGTAGCCTCTAAATTAGCCTGTCCTTTCCATTTGACTAGATGTTCCATATAGGTCTATTGCCTAGTCTTCTTGGCAACTCTTGAATTCAGAATCTCTTCATCCTGTTGTTTCGGTATAATAGGAAGTTTGAGTGCTCTGAGATCCTCAATATCTCCTATGAGACCAGAATATCCTTTTGGAATTTGTCCTTTGTAGGATACCAAATCTACCACGATGAAAATAGGAGATAATCTTATGTCTGTAGGAAGATCAATTTTATAAGCATTAGACCCATATTTTTCCAATATTGCACAAGGCCCTATCTTCCTCATCTGAAGTTTACTCAGAATTCTTTTCTACAACCTTGCTTTGTTAAGGTGCACCATGACCATATCTCCAACTATAAATTGAATATCTTTTCTCCTTACATCCACCTTTTGTTTGGTGTGAGTTGTACTCTCTACCAATGCTTCCTTAACTGAGTCATGGACCTCCTTCATGGATTGAGCAAAATCTTCAGCATACCCACTCCTCTATACATTGCTTCAAAGATTCCTTAATTCACATATACCTCTAGGATGAATCCCATACACTATTTCAAAAGGCCTCTTTCCAGTGGATCTGTTGATTGTATCATTGTGTGCAAATTTTGCTTGAGAAAGTAACTGATCCCATGATTGTCCATACTCCTTGGTGAGGCAACTCAAAAGATTGCCTAAGCTTTGGTTCACCACTTTGGTCTGACCATTGGTCTGTGGATGATATGTTGAGCTAAAAGAAAGATTTGTAACAAGGTTTTCCAAAAATGACTCATAAATTTGGAGTCTCGGTCTGATACAATACTCAAAGGTAATCCATGTATCCTGACTGCTTCTCTAAAGAATATATTTTCTATGTAACACACATCATGTGTGGTCTTTCATGGCATAAAGTGAGCCATTTTTTTGAACCTATCAACAATCACAAAGATGTTGTCCATCCCCTGTTTGGTCTTCGGTAGTCCCACTAAAAAATCCATACTAAGGAATTCCCATGGTCTATTTGGTATAGGAAGGGGCTGATACAATTTTGCATTGGATGAAGTACCTTTTTCCTTCTGACAGACTATACAAGACTCCACATACTTTTGGATGTCCCGATTCATTCTCGGCCAATAGTAATACCTCTTGACCAGTTCTAGAGTCTTAATCAACTCAAAATGTCCACTTATGGAACCATTATGCTTCTCTTGTACTAGGTTCTCTCTCATGGAACCTATTGGTACAAAAAGTTGTCCTCCCTTAAATAGAAGACCTTCTTGAAGATTATACTCTGAATACTCACTATGAAAATGATTTTGATACTCTTGGCATATCTTGTATGTTGCTACAAAATATTCATCTGCTGGATACAGATCTTTGAAGCTTTCAATGCCAATGCTCCTTAGCTGAACTTCTTGCATTGTGAGTAACCTCCTACTCAATGCATCTACTACCTTATTCTGCACTCCCTTTTTGTGCTTTATGGTGAAGGTAAAGTCTTGGATGTATTCGACCCATTTCATATGCTTATGGCTTAGTTCATCCTATGAACTTAGAAAACTTAAAGCCTGGTTGTCGGTAAAGACTACAAATTCTTTGGGAAGGAGACAATGTCTCCATTTCCTTAGTGCTTACAATAATGTATACAATTCCAAATCATATGAGGAATACTTCTTCTTTTCATCACTAAGTATCTCACTATTAAAAGCTACTGGCTTTCCTTCTTGACTCAAAATGGCACCGACAACAATATTACTAGCATCAAATTCCACAGTAAACAATTTGTCAAAACTAGGAAGTGTCAATATTGGTTGAGTCGCTATTCTCTTCTTCAAATGATCAAATCCTTTATCAGCTTACTCATTCCATTGGAACTTGGCTTTCATACCCCCTTTGATGGTATCTAAAATAGGTGCATTGATTTCACTGAATTGTTTAATGAACTTCCGGTAGAACTGTGCTAAACCATGGAAGCTTCTTACTTCAGTTGTTGATTTCGGTGTAGGCCAATTCAAGATTTATTCCACTGCACTGATATCCATCTTCAAGTTAACTTCTGAGATAACAAAACCTAGATACACCAACTCTTGCTTCATGAACTCAATCTTTTCCAAGTTGATTGTCAACTTTTCTTCATGCAATCTTTGTATTAAACCAATTGCAGATGTCTAAGATGATCCTCTTTTTTTTTTCTGAACACTAGGATGTCATCTAAGTACACTACAACCCATTTTCCAATGAAGTCCTTCAAAACCTCATTCATCAATCTCATAAATGTTCTTGGGGCATTCGACAACCCAAAAGGCATAACTAGCCATTCATATAGTCCTTCGGTAGTCTTAAATGCAGTCTTCCACTCATCTCCCCCTTTAATTTTGATATGATAATATCCACTCTTATGATCTATCTTGGAGTAATATCTAGCTCCACCAAGACAATCCATCAAATATTCTATCCTATGTATAAGGAGCCTATACGAGATATTTATCCTGTTTATGGCCCTGGAATCAGTACACAACCTCCAAGTACCATCTTTCTTTGGGGCTAGAATAGTGGGAACAACACAAGGACTTATTCTTTCTCTAATCAACCCTTGGTCAATTAGTTCTTGGATTTGGTTAGAAATCTCTACATTCTACTATGGGGTCATCTTATAAGAAGCTTTTTTTGGAAGTGAGACTCATGGGAAAAAGTCAATCTAATTGCTAATAGATCTCTCTGGTGGTAGGATAGTTGGTTGACCATCACTAACTATGGCCTAGTATTGAGTTAACAACCTTTGGATCTCTAAAGGAAACTCTTCCCTCTTGTTTCCCTTTTCACCTTTTGGTTTTAAAACCAAAGAAAATCCTACTCCATCTTCTTCCAATGTCTTTAATAATTCTTTCTCACCGACCAATAGTAGGTTGGGACCTCTTTTCTTTTATTTCTCTTCTTCCAAGATTGATTGTACCCTGAAAGTTATTCTATCCTTCTGGAATGAATAGGAGTTCATTACTCCATCATGCACTACACTTCGGTCATATTGTCAAGGTCTAACTAATAGAAGATGACACACATCCATGGGTAGGATATCACACAAAACTCTATCCTTATACCTCCCTATGGAAAATTCTATCCAAGCTTGTTCATTGAATATTACATGTTGATCTTTATTCAACCAAGTAACTCTATAAGGATTAGTATGAGGTATCCTTGTCAATTTTCACTTCTCAATAGCTTCTAAGGAAACTATGTTATCACTAGAACCTGAATCTATGATAACTTTACACACCTTATCGAGTACCTTGCAGTTGACACGAAACAAAGATCTTATTTGGATTGGCTCTTCTTTGATTGGTTCTTTAAGGAGTGTTATCTGAACCATCAAATGCTCTCCCATCTCTAATCCTATGGGGATTTCTGCAGTCTTTGTACTAGAAGACTCTTCTTGCACATAGTTAGCCCTTTTCTCTCCTCCTTGTGAATTAGAGCTCTTTCCAGGACACCGATATGCAAGATGCCCAAACTGTTGACAGTTATAGCACTTCATCAAAGAGAAGTAAGATCCTCTTCCTTGGTTATTATTTCTCCCCCTTGAACTATTATTTGAACATCTTTCTTGATTGTAACTACCTCTAGTGTTACTGGGTTCTTCTTGATTCTCTGTGAGTTTATTCTCACTTTGATTTTTAGGCTTAGGATTTCTTCCTCCATATCCTCCTCTATGACCTCTATTGTCTCTTCCTCTGCCTCTGCTATTTGAATCTTGTTTCTTTTTGAACTTCTCTTCCACTTTGAGAGATAATTGATAGCATTGGTGTATAGTCTTGGGGCTTAAGAGACTGATCTCTTCTTGAATACTCCATTTGAGGCCTTTTTAATATCTTGCCACCTTTAACTTTCTTCTTCCATCACATGGGATCTTAAGCATATCTTATGGAATTATTCTGTATAGGCACTGACCTCTAAGTCTTTCTGCCTCAGATTCTTCCTTTTCTTGTGCAGTTGCACTTCATAATCATCAGGAAGGTAAGTTTCCTTCATCTTTTCCACCATACCTTTCCAACTAGTTATGGGGTTCTTTCCTTCTTTTTCCTTTTCATCTTGGACAAATCTCCACCAAGTGAGAGTAGTACCTGTCAATCTTGTCTTGGCTATTCTGAATTTCTGAGCTTCAATCACACTATCACAATCAAATCAATTTTCAAGACCTTCTATCCATTCCATGATTAATTCTGGATATATTTTGCCACTAAATAAGGGCACACCTTTTAAGGACTTACCACTCATTTCCTTCAACGCTTTCAAGAATGGATCTTCTTGAAGCATAAGGTCTGGCTCTGGGATGATGTCCTCCTCAGCCACTTGTTTACCCTTCTCATCAGCTTCTCTCATTAGTTCACTGACTACTGTAGTTTGAATCTGCACTTCTTCTAACTTGTACACCATTTCGGCTAACTGCTCCTTTAGGAGTTTGTTCTCCTCTCTCTATTCATGCACTTTCCTTTCTAGCTCCATATTTGTCACCATATTGGATGAATTTACAGACTCTTTTGAAAATCACACCCAAACAACACAATCATAACTCTCTAACTTGCTCTGATACCAATCTGATGTAATTTACCGATGGTCTAGCTGTTACCGAGAGTCAGTCTGACTCTGCTTCAAGGTCACTGAATGGACCTTATAGGGTATTATCCAACCCTATCTTGAGGAAGTCAGTAAGATCTTCACCTCAAGTGCTCTAGACCTGGTTTTACATCGTAAAGCTACTAATTCATGCTATGGAATTCATTAGGAAAAAATCATTCTCCAGGTTAAACCGACGGGTTTAACCTCTTCGATCAATTAAAATAGATCAAATACATAACACATAATAGATTAGAGAAGGAATCAAAAATAGTCTCTGAAATATATTACATGTACAATATTCTTACAATCTCTATCTCTCTCTTCTACTCGCTACTACTACTTACAAAAAATTTCAACTATATCTATCCCTTAAAAAATCTCGTGCTCTTTGACAAATTCAACCACCTTGCACAAGCAGACTGGTTGAGCCATAAATGACCTTCCCATCACTACAATAGGTGTCCCTATTCATTCCAAGCAAAAAATACATGTAGAGAGCCATCGCACTTGACCCAGCTAGTCACAAATGTCACATCCTGCGTTTCTTGGGTCATTAACCAACATTACCAAGCGCCAACATTGACTTCACCAAGCAATAGAAACATCATTGGTGAACACAAAAACTTCAACCCTGAGCATCAGATCACAAACCTAAAAACAAATATCGACACCCATCAACATCACCAACAGACATCCCTGAGAGGCATTCCCGATGGACATTCTTGATAGGCATTCCCGATGGACATTCCTGAGAGGCATTCCCGATGGACATTCCTGAGCACCAGTATTGATGATCTTTGGTTGCTAGAGCCTTGTTACATTTCTAGAGGTTTATAAACTACCTCAACACACATTTTAACTAGGAAACAACTATCTAGCAACTATGGTGTTTGTTCACCGATTGACCTCAGTCATTACAAAAATGGTGGAAAAAAATACCTTTTAAACCGAAGAGCTTTCTATCCTAAAAATAATTCTAATCTTTGGTGCTCTTGCACCAGTTTTCAATAGGCTCATTGGAGATGGTGGAAGGAATATCCTTATCTTTCTTAGGAGGTGGATAATATGTGAATTTTTAAGGGATACTTTGTGCTTGACATGGAGGGGTATCATCTTGGAATACATGAAAGGGTATAAGGGGATCATCGTGAGGCTCTATGGATATGGGACCTTCATCAAATATTGGATAAGAATGGGTAGCATATTGATCTTGATATTTATTGATACATTTGGGATCTATGATCTTTGAAACATGAAAGAAGTTTACAACAAGATGCATGTTATCTTGAATCTCTTTTAGAGGTAGCCCTTGAGGGTAAACATAATTAGCATGAAAAGAATTAGGTTCTTATCTGATGAAGTAACTTTGGATACCTTTGTTTCTTTAGGAGATGAATGAATTGTGGAACAAATAGAGGCTACATGAGAACCATAACTAGACACAAGTTAATGAATTATATCTTTCTTGAGAGTAGTATCTTGTTCTTCATTAGATGATTCATTAGGATTTCAAATTTTGATTATATAATCATCTATGAGATCTTGGATATTATATTTTAACTCCATACCATCTGAAGTTTCATGTTCATTATGTCTATGATATGCACAACAGTTGCTCAAGAATACAAAACCGCATGAAGTGATTTGAGGCAATGTGATGAGATTGTTTTTAAAAAATTCTTCCAAAGGTGATTCTTAAGATTGTCCCAAAAGAGTAAATGATCTATCTAATGGAAATTTAGATGTTCTTGTGTTGACGAAATATATTTGAGATTAAAGATCCTGATGATCTAATTTTTCATTGTCATATGACGAGGATTGTTGAGATAGGACTAATTCCTCTTCATTTTCTTGAGCAAAGATTGGATTCTCTTTAGATTGTGAAATAGGTTTGTGATCAAAGATTAGGTTTCCATTAAGAGTTTATTGATCAAATATATGATGGTCATTATGTTCTTCTTGATCAAAGATGAAATTGATGTGAGATTGTGATGTAGCCTCTTTGTTTGAAGAAGAGGAAGATATGGATGTCTCATGATCATAGACAAAAGGAAAGATTGATCTTAATGAGGACTTGTTTGATGACGTATCCTTTTCTTCTTTCATGTCTTGGTTTTTTAATCTTAAAGATTGAGTTTTATTTGCGAGGACTTCCCTAAGAATATCTTCTTCTTCATTGTCATGATTATGATATATAGACCATTCAATTTTAGCCATTGCAAATGACAACTTTTAGAAATGTAAGAATCAAATATGTTTGAACACTCTAACGAAGATTTTGAAATCTAGTTGGTATGATGCAATTTTCTTGAAAATTTGAGATTTGGTGAATTTGAACTATGTCTTGATTGGAATAGGTAGATCTCAAAAAAGGGTAGTCAAAAATATCTTCAGTTTGATGTGACCATGTCGGGAAGTGTCCACTATTTTGGTGTCTCAGTTTGTAAATGCTAAAACACTGCTAGTAGGTGCTATTTGAATTATGGTAAGCATTATTTGAGTTCTAGTAAGTGTTATTTGATTTATGGTAAGTGCTATTTGCCTTTTGGTATGCACTATTTGACTTCTGGTAAGCATTATTTGACTATGTGTACATGCTATTTCATTGCTTGTACAAGCTAATTGATTGATCAGTTTGCAAATTTGTGAAATTCGAAGGTTTTTAAATTCATTTTTGAAACTTAATGGATGTTTAACTTTTGATAAATGTATCTTCAAAGATAAAAAATACAAAAAACACTTGTTTATCACCTTCAGTTCTTAAACACAAAGTGTATGTTCAAGATTATTTTCACGGGTCTTTTCACAATAAACCATTCCAAGCAATCTACCTAAGGTTAATTTCGGTTTTTAAACATGGCTCTAAATGGTAGGCATCGCTAGATTAACCATATGTTTAGTTTGGGTTCTAAAAAAAAATATCAAATGAATCGTACAAGGAACAATCAGTCATGCATGCATGATTGAGGCCTATAGCCCTATGAGTCTAGGCATTTGATATTTTTTCCCTCTAATTTTTTCAACTTAACCGAGGTCTTTATTTATAGTGGGTGGAATAGGTTGGATTTACCTTGTTCCCACTTTGGGTTTTCACTCTCACCAGCCTCGTAAAGGCATGTTATCAAGAGGCAAGCCCACTAAGGATCTAGCATGTTCATGGAAAGAGATAAAATTGAAATGAGAAACAAGTCTAGGAGTTTGATTACCCTAAGAAGGGTAAGAGCATATCCCTAATATTTTAACCTCACAATCATAATTAACATGGTTCATTTCCAAACCTTTTAATCTAAAGGGGATAGAGCATGTTTGGCTTTTTATTCACTTGAAAAATGAAGAGCATATACCTAATGCTTTTTGTCCACAAACATGAAGGCTTAAATTATGTGTTTGGTTCCTTTATTAGCTCATCTTCATCTCAAATTTAGCATGTTTGGCATTTTGATTACCAATAAGGTGAAGAGAATAGGCCTAATGCTTCAATTGAGAATTCAATTTTCTTTTTTTTTATACCTTAAGCTAAATGTGTAAATGAAATTGCCATGAGTTAAGAAAATTCAAAGGGATCAAAGTTTACCTCATTCGATGCTAGCAAAATCTAGGCACATTTTTTATTGTTTATTTTGCATTTTATTACTCACCTAGTGGAGATCTTTCCATCTCCTTAGCATCCTTCTTTCACACACTTTAGTCCAACACATGGCCACACAAAGTGAAGAAATCCAAATCAAAGCAAATTGCAAATTTCCTTTCAAATGAAAATTTAAATTCAAGGAGAGAAGACCCAATCTAATGAAGCATATTTAGCCTTATATGCATCAATGATCTTTATTGAACGTTCATATGCCTTTATTTATTCATCCAAACTTTCAAGAAAATTATCTAAATAGATCTTGTTTTAATACTTACCTAAACTCCTTTCCACCTTTTCCTTGAAGTGATCAGGTAGTTTAAAAATTGGCTTTCGACCCTTTTTATGCACAGACATCTGCAAAACATACAATAATTTAAAGTAGCTTTAAATATTTTTGAATCTATAATTTAATAGTATTAAGCGTTAAAAGAATTTACATACGCGTTAAAATAATTTGTATACACGTTAAAAGAATTTGCATACACGTTAAAAGAATTTTCATACGCGTTAAAAGAAGTTGCATACACATTAAAAGAAGTTGCATACATGTTAAAATAAGTTGCATACACGTTAAAACACAAGTTAAATGCACCACAAAGCAATTTAAATACACAGTAATACTCCTTGACAGGTGTTGAAAGAAATTAGACAGAAGACAGAAAGAATTTGCACATGCGGCATAAGATTGCTTAAATGAGTCAAAATTTGATGCACATGCATCAAAAGAATGTATCTAGGTGTGAGAAGACTTCCTGTAGATGTTATAAGAATTGTCAAAGGCGCTCCTGTAGCTACAAATGCAAATTATGCAAAACAAAACACTTTAATTTCACAAATGATCAATCAAATCCATTAGTATGATGCCTCAGCCCCACAGTGGGCGCCATTTTGTGTATGAGAAATATACCTTCATTGGATTAGTTAATCAAAATATCAACTCAAGTGCAAGAAATACAACTATTTAACCAAATTGAGGTGAAATTAAGACAAGAAGCATCCTATGGATCTCTAACTAGAAAGCTAAAGTAATGCTCTCAGATTCAAGCATTCATTAGTGACAATTCTAGAATGAGAATGATGATCTATGATGCAATTATCCCTAATCTAGCTCAATTAATGCAAGAAATCAATCCTACATACTCCATTATGATCAAATTACTCAAATTTTTATGAAAACTTAGACCAAATTCACTAGAGTAATGATGCACTAAGATAATGGATGATTTACTTCTATTGGTGCACTCTATTTAAAGAATTCCTAAAATTAGGAAGGTGAGTTGGATGTGAGTTAGATTGACTCATGGTTAGAGGTGAGCTGAGTTATTGGTTTCAAATGTTGAGACAAAGAGACAAAATGAGTGGCCAAGATTGCAAAGCCAATTTGAATGGTTGAGATAGAAAAGGCTTCATTGATCCATGTGATAAAAATACTCCCACCTCATTGGTTTATTGATTTTTGGTCCATATGTGGTGGGTGAGAATTATTGTATTTATTAATTGATTTAGCCATGTCTTCCATTTGAATAGGTTGGATTAATTTTTTATTTAACTATGGGGTATGTGCAAGATCATGGGGGGCCAAACTATGCCCTTAAGTGGCAATGAAAAATCAGCAAAATCAGGATTAGCCAACTTGACGTGAAAATTTGAACTAGCTATCAACCTAATATCAAAAAGTTGTAAGAATAGAATCTGCAGGAAATTGAATGTAGTTTCTAAACTACTAGGCTTTTCTGAAAAAAACTTAATATGATTGGTGAAAAGTATAGATTTCAATGCAGCAGTACAAAAATTTCAGGAAAAAAATAAGAAGTAGGTGTATGTCTGACCACCTTAATCATAATAAAATGATACTATTCTTTTATAAGATTTTATATATAAGTAGTAGACTCCTTCCCGGATGTGACACATATTTTTGTGTAATTTTATGCTAAAAAAATAATTAATTATGAATTATCTGCTACAACATTTTCAGAATAAAAAAAC
>MU223136.1:991989-1028918 GCA_018584345.1 Thuja plicata | reverse complement strand
TCAAGAGAGAGACTTAGCTCTGATACCAATTGTTGGAATTATATTGAGATAATTTGTACTGAGAGGGGAGGGGTGAATCAATACCTCTAAAAATTTTCTTGGTTAGCCCATTAACCCTTAGTCATCAGTTTATAAAATAACTTATCTATCTGTTCATCTTTCTTTATGCATATGAAATCATATCATACATTCCATTTGATGTGTAACAGTAAAATAAACATACATGAAATTTGATAACACATAACACAAGATATGGTATCACAGAAAACTCCTGTTAAGGAAGTAAAAACTGCGGTGGGGATTGTTACCCACAAACTTCACTATCTGCAGATAAGAAGAGCCAGTTAAGGCTTACAATTTTGGTCACTTCTGATGACCTACCCTGTTAGGAGTATTACAGTGGAGACCTATTAAGATCTACTTTGTTTGAAGCTTTCAACAACACTGTTAAGTGTGCACTCTATTAAGATATTTACAAAGGACGGTTAAATCCACCTTCTACAAAAGGATTTTAGATGTGATGCACTTGTTAGAATGCAACTACATAAGTCTTTGATCTGATGATAAATGAAATCTTCAAATGCTGATAACAGATCCTATAAAGCTCCAAAAATACTATTAATCATCCTTCCATGATTGAGTATTACCTTTATCTGCTTGTCGGTAGCCTCTGTGTGTTCTTGTTAACTGATGTATTATGTTTCTACTCTTTGCATGAATTCTTCCTTCTGCTCCTTAGATTCTCTTCATGACTATCAATTATGAAGAATTCATGTACTCACAATTCAGTACGAATATCTATTTATACTAATCTAGGCTCAATTCTTGATTCACGCAATCGCGGGTTAACTCTAGATTCAAGATATACAACCTGATCTTGATATGTAGTTAGATATGCTTTAAAGAATTTACATAAAGCATGCATGACCATAAAAATCAAAAAAAAATTCTACAAAATAGAATAACTTTGTCTTATCCGCCATGTATAAATCATATCCACAATTTGCGGCTTTTCTGACTGTCGGTTCTGACGGTCGGTGTTCCTTTCTCTGAACATGTCATCAGGTATGCTTGTCTGTTCTTGTCGGGTTGATTCTGGAAACTGTGTTGCCGGTAATGCTTGTGTTCATCGGTGATGCTTGGACCACATTTATACTTAGCATTTTTCTCAAAATTCTTTGTCCTATCGGGTATGCTTGCATTTCACTGGTATTGCTTGTGGTTCGCCGGTGATGCTTGTTGTCTGCCAGTAATGCTTTTTGACTATGTTTTTCCTCTGAGTATACTAATGGAAAAATAATGTCATCAAGGAAGGTCTCTTACTGCCTTTACATTTTTTATCTTTACTATGTTGTAAAAATTGATATGACAAAGTATTTTGTGCCATAACCAACTGTCGTCTAATTTTGCAACAAAACAACTTACTTCAGAGTTGAGCTGAAAGTTATTACCTTTAGTCTTTGAACCTGATGCAATCATGTCTCCTTCTTTGTTATTAATGATTCACTTGTTTTTTTTGAATTCCAACTGATATCCTTTATCGAGCAACTGTCCAACACTTAGTAAGTTATGATGTAAACCATCAACATAGAGAACATCATTTGTTTTGTTCTTTCCATCTAGAGTTATTGATCCTCTACCTATGATAGGTTTAGGAGTGTTATCTCTAGATCTAACCATGCCACCTTTTTACTTATCCAAATGTAAAAATCTATCTTTGTCTCCTTTCATGTGCTATGAACACTCACTGTCAATGATCCAGTCTGTTCTGATGTCTTCTTGGGAAACTAATGTCAATTCTTGTGCTTGATTTTCATCTTCAATTTCCATTTCATCAAACATTTTTTCAATATCTTCAATTGCAACGAATCCAATTTCATCCTCTTCTGAATCGTCATTAGTCACACCATCTCCAGCATAGTAGCATTCCTTTGTATATTTAGGCTTGTAATCTGTTCTAAACTTCTTGACTCTTGTAGGACACTTGGATCCAAAATGGCCAACTTTGTTACATGAAAAAAATTTGAATGGTAACTGTCCTTCATATTTTCCTTTTCCTTTCCTTTCTTTCTTATCGATCATAGCAATGATTTCTTCTAGTTCTTTATCCACTTCTTCTTTCTCAATATTACTAGAAGTGCTCACAAATTCCTTACCATGGACTGAGGCTTTGAAGGTTGTTTCAATTTTAGGTTCTGTCTTCAATCATGATATCTCAAATGCTGAAATTTTGCTAATCAAGGTTTCTCTTTTGAAGTCTTTTGAAAATTGCATAGTCTCATGTAAGATGTTTATCTTGCTCTCATAATCTGTTGTCAATGTAGTCATCAATTTTTCCATTATGTCTTCCTCTGAAATTTCTCCACCATTCTTTTTGATTCCTAAAACTGCTTCATTAATCCTCTGATTGTAAGCTCTGATGTTTTCTTCAGGTAGCATCTCTAAATTGTTGTATCTCTTCTTCCATTTCTTTCTACGTGCATTCTTTTCTTAAATGTCTCCTTCAAACATGTCTTCTAGGTACTTCCATATTGAATAGGCTTTATCTGCCTTCTTAATCTCAGAAAATGCACTATCAGATAAGGCACTTATTAGGGCTTCTTTGGAAATTGCATTTTGGGTGAATACCTCCTTTTATGTAATAGTAAAATCTTCTTCTGCAAGATCTTTCAAAGTAGGAACATCAATTGCATGAGTAGAAACCTCATAGATCTCAAAACCAACGCACTGTAGGTGTCTTATCATTTTGTTCTTCCAGTCAAGATAATTCTCTCCATCAAACTTAGGACTCTATTTTCTGAAGTATGCCATTTGATCTACCTTAAGCTATTAGGATTTCTCTCCAAGGCACTTGGCTCTGATACCAATTGTTAGGAATAGTCCCAAGAGATAACTGAGAGGGGGGGGTGAATCAGTTATCTACTAGTTTTAATTATTTTCTCCAATTAAGTAAAAAATAACATTAAGCATGAATACACCAAAATAACACAGAATAGAACACCACAATTTTTTTTACAGGGAAACCAAATAGGTAAAAACCCTAGTGGGAATTAGCACCCACAAAGAACTGCACTAGATTATGATGATCCCTATTAGAAGATCTTACAACCCTGTTAGGAGTTTATCTTTACAATGTAATAAGTACAGTGACTTGGTCAAGGGTCAGACCCTGTTAGGAGTCTTTTACAAATAACCTTGTTAGGGGTGAGGAAAACACTGTCCAAGAGCACACTGCTCAAATGATGAAGGAAACAACCTTCTGCAAAAAAGATATACACTATATTTGATAATTGAACTATGTAGGTGGACCTTCTATCTTGATCAGTTCCAGTGAATTGTATATATACACTCTCTGCTTCTTCACGTAGATCTTCAACTGATGAATGATACAACTTTATTGTCCCAATACAAATAGCATCCTTCTTTGCTCTTTTTCATTGTCTATTTCTTCTACTTCCCTCTTGGCGATCACAAATGAACTACTATAAGTATCTTCCTCAAAAGATATGATTGTGTCGGCTGTAGGAAGCCTTTCAACAAATTTCTTGTCGGCTAAACTAAGCACGCAAAATAATTAGAACCGCGCAACTTAAAATAAATAGACGCATCGCTTCACACAGTCAGCTCCACCAAAATAACTCAAACGACACACTTCAGATGAAACACATTAAGCACCTTTGTTTAAACATTGTTAACTCATAACTGAAAATGAATCCAAACACACATATCCCAAAGATAGGTGCAACAGAAGAAATAATGAAATTACTATCGACTCTTAATAACAATCTCCTAAAACTGTACCTAGTGAGCAGATCACATAACTCAACTTTAACTGCACTGTTGAATCTACGTGTATGAACATAGCATAGTAAATATGACTACAACATACAAATGACCGCACAAGGCTCCAACATATCCATACTAAAAATTGAATATAGAACACTGGTGTATACTATATGTTGTCATCAATCACAAACATACAGTCCACTATTTGCATAAAGGAAAATCTCTAACAATCTCCCCCTTTGACATTGATGGCAACATATGATATGAAAAACACCATCAATCCAAAAGTATCTTCTTTATTTTTACAATCTTCTCAATATCCTCATCAAAATTTCCTCTTAACTGTTGCATCTCTTTTTACTGTGTTTTTTATTTGTATATGCTCCCCCTTAATATATACTCCCCCTTTGATATTAATGGCAAAGGATTCCAAATACAAATAAGCATAGGTATTACTCCTGGAGTAGAGTAGTCAACCAATCATCAGTCACCAAGGACTGATGCACTTACTGCAAATTCTAATCAGACTCAGGAAAGGGAATTACTCCTAGCTTCTTCTTGAGATACTCAAAAGTATCTTTTGATAAAGGTTTCATAAATATGTCTGCCAACTGGTCTTTGGTACTCACATTATCCAACTTCACTTCTCTCTCTGCAAATTTTTCTCTTAAAAAATGATATTTTATTTCTATGTATTTGGTCTTTGCATGCATCACAGGGTTCTTTGAAATATTAATAGTGCTAGTGCTATCACAGTGAATAACAATAGGATAATTAATCTGAATTCCAAAATCTTTAATCTTCTACTTGATCCAAACCGTTGTGGAATAATTTAATGTTGCTTCTACATACTTAGCTTCTGTTGTTGACTGAGAAATGCAGTTTTGCTTCTTGCTTGTCCAAGTAACCAACCTATCTCCAAGAAATACTGTTCCTCCTGAGGTACTATTTTTGTCATCAACACAACCCGCCCAATCTACATCTATATACACATGAAGTTCTACATTTTTTTAGTTAGGATACCATAAACCATACTCTATAGTCCCTTTTAAATATCTGAATATTATTTTTATTGCCATTAAGTGATTTTGTTTTGGTTCAGCTGCTAATCTTCCAACAATGCCAACTGCATTAGAAATATCTGGTCTAGATTGAGTGAGATATATGAGTTTTCCAATCATAGACTTGTATAGTGTTTTGTCAACTGTTGTAGAGTCATCATTTTTATAAATATTGCTTCTTGTTATCATAGGGATGCTTATTGGTTTGCAGTCTTATTGGTTTGCAATCTTCCATCTTGAATGTCTTCAATATCTCCTTCACATATTTAGACTGATTTATGAATATACCTCTGTCTGTCTATTTTATATTTAATCCCAAAAAGTATTTTATAGGTCCAATCATGCTCATTTCAAACTCACTCTGCATCTCTTTAGAAAATTCTCCACTAAGCTTGTCATTACCTCCAAAAATAATATCATCAACAAAAATAGCAACAAGTAGTAATCCTTCATCTATTTCTCTTATGAATAAGTTACAATTTGCTGCTCCTTTTATGAATCCTATCTTTGTTAAGTAACCATCAAGTCTCTCATACCATGCTCTTGGGGCCTGTTTGAGTCCATAGAGGGATTTCTTTAGTCTGCATACGATGTCTGGTTTTTCTGATAAATTAAATCCTTTAGGATGTTCTATGTAAACTTTTTCCTTCAAGTCACCGTTCAGAAATGCTGACTTGACATCCATCTGATATACTTTAAATTTCTTGAATGTTGCATAAGCTAAAAATAATTTAATAGCTTCTAGTCTTCTCACAGGGGAAAATTTAACAGAGTAGTCAATTCCTTCTCTCTGCACATATCCTTTACATATCAGTCTTGCTTTGTTTCTTATCACTGTACCATCTTCATTCATTTTGTTTCTGAATATTCAGTAAGTTGGTTTTCAGATGAATACATGGTGGAGGTGAAAGAGAAATGTTTGGTTAATTTTAGCATTGGACCTTACAGAGATGAAGTGTTATGTGATGTGGTGTCTATGAGTGTTTTTCATGTTCTATTGGGAAGACCTTGGAAATTTTATAGAGGAGTTAGTCATTATTGTAGAAGTAGCTTGGTCACAATAGAGAAGGATAGAAAATTTTTTAATTTAGTTCCTTTAAGGGGAGCAGAGGGAAGAAGTGCAAGGAATTTGAGTATGGTAAAGAGTTATTTTTTAGAGAAATAGACTACAGAGGTAAGAATAGATCAGAAGAAGGTTCTTGAAGGTGAATCTAATGAAGGCAAGTTGGTTTTAGATTGTAAGAAGGGTAAGGTGAAGCAGCATAAGACCTTGGTTGCTGAACACATGAAGGTTTGTAACATATGTACATTAGTTATGCAAAAGGGAGGAGGTAGTGATCTAAGCTCTGATTTTGATAGGAGATATGACAGAATGAGTGTAGAGAAGATTAATTTGATGAATCTGACAAAGAAAAGTGTAGAGGTATAGAGACTGAGACTTGCAGATAAAGAGGATGTTTGTCTCAAAAAAAAACATGGGATTTATGTTCCACGTCTTGTCAAATGTTCATAAGTTGCTCTTATGAAACATTTTCTTCTCACCTGAGGTGTCTGATGTAGGAGCTATTGGAATTATATGATGTTCCCAGTGACTGAGAGAGGGGAGGGGGGTGAATTAGGAACCAATAAAACTTAATCCTTTTAATCCATAATTAGATTAAATTATTTTTTTGCATGTATATAAATTGAAATTAAAGAATCATACAGAACACATAACAAAATATTTGGTTACCCAGAAACCTTCCAAAAGAAAGTAAAACTGGGGTGGGGATGATACCCACAATATTTACTACTACAATATAAATTTAGCCTGTTAGAGCTTACAATGACCACTTCTAATGGTCTACCCTGTTAGGAGCATAGAAAGGATTGTTAGGTCCACCTTGTTAAAGGATTTTGTACAATACAATAAGTAATGCAACTTAGTTAAGAGATTTAAAGAAAGGACTATTAGGTCCACCTTGTTAAAGGATTTTTTTGATCCACCTATGAGAATGAACCAGCAGATGATCTTGTCTGTGACACTGTGATTGCTGAATAAGATCCTTTAAATATAACTGATCACTTGAATGTGATAGATAAGACTCTCCTGTCCTAAATACTTCTGCACTTCAATCAAACTGCCATTCACATGCCTTATGCATACATACTCTTCATATAATAATATTTATTATCTTCTCATATATATTCTACATATTGGATAAAACAAACTATCTTTCATATATATCTTTATCCAAAAAATAACTCTGTAAGTCGGCTTGCAATAAACAAATTTATATTTAACAATATATGCAAAGTTGGCTTCAAACTATCACTCAGGTCCAAAAGACTACTCAAGTGATAAACTGTTACTCAGGCGATGCTGAACACTCAGGTGATGTTGAACACTCGGGTGATGTTGAACACTCGGGCAATGTTGAACACTCAGGAGACACTGTATACTCGGGAAACATTGAATACTCGAGAAACACTAAATACTCGGGAAACACTGAATGACTAAGTGTTTTGACACTAATTGAAAATGTGTCTTTTCGTAAGGTCTACAATCCCCCCCTTTGGCATTAGTGACAAAAATAGTTATCATTAAACTCTGTATCTGATATGTCAAAATTCCCCCTTACTGTTTGATCGGGTTTTGACACTGTCTCTGCTGCTCGGGTCTAATTGACTCTATTTTTTGTATTTTTCAAAATTGTTATTGTAAAGTATATCTTCTTCACTATTCATTGTACATTTTTTTCCCTGATGATATTTACAATGACATTTCCCCCTTATACAATGATATTTTCCCCTTGTTTTTAACAAGAATGCCAAAAAGTGATATCTATAGGGTTATCCCAAAGTAGGATAGAAAATCACTATGTACCTTCAAAATTTGAGACAGAGTGTTGTCCCAATTGTCCTATAGCACCTTCAAGATGTGCAATTCAACTTGTAGTTCTGCAGACAATTCTATCATTAGCTTCAGAACTGAGAATTTGTTTTCATGAATTAGTGTCTTAGCATGTGTTGTGTTTCTACATTCCATCCATGTGTGGTAGAAGTTGGATCTAGATTGTTGTAAGAGATTCTCTGGTCCTTGCTTCTTCTCTCAACACTTTAGCCTATAAATCAGTAAGATACTTTATTTTCATGAAGTGAGCAGAACTGGTGCTCAGGTCAAGTGCTAATTGCCTTGCACTTTCCTTCATTTCTACATTGATCTTTACTAACTTGTTCTTGATTTCCATAGTAAAGTTAGAGGAGTCACTCAAATTTATAAATAATGCTACCACATTTTTCACAATGGTTTCTAGAGTGTTGATGATCTTTGTAAGCCACACCTGGTCAATTGCAATGTTCTCTAGAACCTTGTTCTCAAATTTATTCTCTACCTTCTCAAGTAACTTCTCCTGACCATTCATATTTGTGTTGAACTTGTGGAAAATGCCAACAAGTTGGTCCATTATTAGTCACTCTCATTGACTTCAATCTGCAATGCATTTACAAATATGTGTTTGACATCTTCAAGTACTTTATTCCTTTGTCTTTCCTTTTGGAGTTTTTTGTATGAGGCTTTTTTCTTCCACATTTCTCCCAAAATATCCATTTTTTCTACAGATAGGTTTGATAGATCCCAATTAGGAATCATAATCTCTTTATCTAGATCTATCTCATCAGTAATTACTACCTTAGACTTAGGACTCGGTGAAGGAACAATTTCCTTACCTTTACCTACCTCATCCTTTGCTTCAGTATTCAATCCAATTAGGTCATTGATCTTTACAGTACCAATTGTTGGATCAATATTTACTGATGAGTCAATAGTAGAAATGTCTACCTTGTCTTTCTGCGACTCGAGTGTGCATGTCTCAGTAGTAAGAGGAGCATGTTGCTTGGTCTTTATAAGTTCATATGTAGATTACGAAACCTTATCTTTTCTCAGAGTTACTATATTGTGTATAGGAGATTGGGGTAGTGATGCCTTTACCTCAACTGCAATCTACTCTATGTTGGAGTCTTCAATAGTCTATACATCAGGTAGAGTATCATCACTTCCCTATGCGGAAGGGTCTATACTCGGTACCTCTTCCTTAAAATTTCCTTCTAATATCTCAAATATTTATTTCCACACTAATGTGGCATGCTAAGCTACTTCTTTTATGTTCTTGTTAAAATTTGGAATGCCCTGAATTTGGGGGTGTGATTATTCTCATATTTTCTCAAGGCCTCTTTCACTTCTTTGCCTTTCATTGTAGGCATGACCTGCTTCAATGTCTCTTCCCTTATATCTCTTTCAATTTGTATGGCATTCTTCAAGGGAATATATACCACCTTAAATAAGTCTTCAGTCATATAACTCTTCAATTCAGAAGGGTCATATTTCCAATTTTCCATCTTCTCCACCACTTCTTTCTCAATCTTCTTCTTTTCTTCTTATGACCTTGAAGCATACTTCAGTGACTTCAAAGAACTCATGGCTCTTCCTTCTTTAAGGTCTTTACTCTTCTGATCAAGTGTGGGTGTTGGTTTAGTGAAGATCACAATATCTTATTCATCATCATCCTCATCATCACTTAGTATAAGTTTTCTCCTTGATCTCCTCAAGGTGAAAACATGAGTAGTGCCTTTTTCCTTTTTCTATTTAGGTGTTGTCTTCCTCTTCTTCTATGGAGGTTTAGTATCAATTTCTTCCTTTTCAGATTCAACCTCCTATATCTTAATTGTATCCTCTATTTTAACTTTGTCCTCTTTACTCTCAGAGATGGTAGGAGATTCGAAGGTCTTTCCATACTTCTTGAATTTATTAAGTCTCTTTCTTCCTCTTTTCAATATCTTAGGAATCTCAATTTCCAAAGATATCCTTCTCTTTGCTTCCTCATATGTTCCAAAGTAAGGTGCCTTTGGATTGATAGGTTCATTTACAAGAGCCTCTATGATATCTTTAGTGTCATCATTGTTAACTTCATATGGCAGGGGTTCTACCCATGCAACCCTAGGCTTTATTGCTTGTATATAAACCTTATCACAATCAACTAGAAATATTTCATCTTTGTACTTCTCAACTAGTGGCTTGGGAATTCTATATCTACTCTACATCTTCTATTTGAAACTCTCAAAGTATCCATCCATAATTATATCAAAGTTATCTCCTAACTCATCTATGAATTCATTAATTTGATGGATAATTGGTCTATCCTTCTTCCATGCTACTGTTCCTTTGGAGGGAAAGAACTTCTCAACATAAAAGAGTATGCATATTAGAAGAGAACCAAACTTACATGAATTGGTTTTGGATACTTGGATTCTCTCCATATCCTTTCTCAACTGAGTGAGTTGCAATTTTGCTAGGTTGAATACCAGATTCTTCTTTACTACTTTGTAAGCTAGGTCAATAGCTTCACATGCAACACTATTGGGTCTACTCGAGCTGTATATCTTGTGGACTATCACATGAATGCCAAATTTCATCTCCATACCAGTTACTCCGTTGATTCTCATGCCTCTTCTTTCCCACTCAGCAAGAGCTAACTCAGCTAGTTCATCCTTGGTTAGGGTTTTGGTAGCTTTTGGCTTATCTAGCATAGGGAACTCGGTGACACGGTGAATTATCTGCTTAGTGATATTCACAGGATGATCCAACCATAGTTGTATGTTGTGAACACAACTAAGAACATATCTCATCCATTTTTTCTAGAATTCCCTCGGCATATGCATGATATGTGTCAAACCCTTGGTTTCAAGGTGCTTATGCTCGAGTTTCATATTCCCATTGGTACATAATTTATCATATGCTAGATTCATCTCACTGGTTGTAATCTCCTGTATGTTGCAGTGATAGAAGTTATGAATGTCATTAACCAGTAACACTCTTGGAGGAATTAGGGAATGAGCTCCCATCGAGTCTATCTCCTCTACAACTATTGGATGAAGCTTGAACACCGGAGGATCACAAATTGCATTTCTTACTAGAATCTCAAAACCTTTCTTGACCTTGCTGCTGGAAGTGGATGTCATATTTCTCGAATGAAATGATCAAATTACGCTTTCACTCATGAATTCACACTAAATTGATAAGGGCTCTGAATTGACTTGTAAACTAAAATTTTTGTAAGCAATACTCTTTACAATCATTCATATATAAGATATTTTCAACTGCTAGAGTATTTCATTAAATACTCCGTACATAGTAGCTAGCGTGACTCGGGTGTTTCTCCAAGATTCACTCAGAAGCTTGGGTGAAACTAACTTTCCAATTATCAATACTGCCTGACTCAGCTCGGGTGAGCTAGAGTGACTCAGGTGTAACTAACATTCTAACTCAGGTTGAACTACAATATGTCCTCATGCATCAATATGCAGATATGGACTGTATTAATTATTTGGAACTGATGTAGGATGGCTTGTACTGCACAATTCTAGTCATCTCCTTACTTTCCTATTTTGTAATGATAGATCCACTCATCTCACTGTTTAGCGTGTCATTAGATCCTTCATTGATTTTATCTGAATTATCTGAGGATTTCCTTACCCATTGTTTGCTCATCTAAGTTCTGATTTCAGAGACTTTGGCTTTACCATTCTCAAAACCAGTATCAACTTTTTCTCTGTTCATACAGTTCTTGCTTAGATGACCGAGTTTCTTGCACACATAACATCTCTTTGTAGGATCTCTTTTCTGAAGTGATTCTTCATACAATTTGCACCAATGTGTCCATATTCACCACATTGACAACATCTTTACCAAGTGTTGTAATCCCAACCAAAAATTACCTTCGCTAATTGTTCAGCAGGATTCCATTCCTTAGTTCTACACTCAGAAGATTTATGACCTTGCTTGTTGCATTTGTAGCATTTCCCTTCAAACTTAGGTTTCTCTTTGCATTCACTTTCTCTATGTCCATGTTTGTTGCAACTGTAGCATTTTCCATTAAATTTTGACTTTCCATTGCTCCAAAATTTATTTTATGTATGCCTTGTCTTACCACAATGATTGCATGTAGGTTTGTTTTTCCTTTGAGCTCCTTTCTATGAGGATTCACCTTGTTCAATATAACCTCTTCCAGTCTATCCATGATGTCTGAGTTCTATTGCCCAATCCGTGTTTTTTTTTGAATTCATCATACTTTCATTTGTTTGTTTTTTAGTATTGAGATCATTCTGAAGCCTTTCATTTTCTGTCCTTAGATTGACAAATTCTTATGTTACATTATTGAGTTGACTTAACAAATCAGCTTGCTGAAGTGACAAGTGTTGGATTTCATTTTCTTTTTCTCCTAATCTTGTACTCAATAGTCTTTTATCTTCTTGTGCTATATTTCTATCATATTCTAATTTGTTCTTTAGTTCCATGACTTCACACATTCTGATTGAGTGATCTTCCTGTTCTCTTTTCAATTTTTTGACTTCTTCATGTAAAGTGAGATTCTTTGCAAGCAAGTCTTCAATGGCTGCATCAACTTCTTATGAGCTTCTGTCTTTGCAAAACTCTTCAATTCTTTCTTCTATATAGTTCTTGTCATTCATCTACACTGATAATTATTTTCTTCTCTTTAGGGAAAGAGAGAGATCCTCCTTAAGTTTTATGATCTAATCCATGGCCACTTTAAGATCTATCTTTTCATTCTCAATGGCTTTCTCCAGTCTGTATGTTTCCATATCCTCTAATCTTTTCTCAAGCTGTTAAACTTATGATAAGAGAACCACTGCTCTGATACTAATTGTTGGAATTATATGATGTGCCCAGTGACTGAGAGGGGGGGGGGGGGNTGTTTCCATATCCTCTAATCTTTTCTCAAGCTGTTAAACTTATGATAAGAGAACCACTGCTCTGATACTAATTGTTGGAATTATATGATGTGCCCAGTGACTGAGAGGGGGGGGGGGTGAATCAGGAACCAATAAAACTTAATCCTTTTAATCCATAATTAGATTAACATATTTGTTTACATGTATATAACTTGAAAGTAAAGAATCATACAGAATACATAACACAATATTTGGTTACCCAAAAACCTTCCAAAGGAAAGTAAAACTGGGGTGTGGATGATACCCACAAGATTTAGTACTGTAGTATAAATTTATCCTGTTAGAGCTTACAATGACCACTTCTAATGGTCTGCCCTATTAGGAGCATAGAAAGAACTGTTAGGTCCACCTTGTTAAATAATTTTGTACAATACAATAAGTAATGCAACTCGATTAAGATATTTAAAGAAAGGACTGTTAGGTCCACCTTGTTAAATGATTTTGTTGACCCACCTGTGAGAATGAACCAGTTGATGATCTGCTCTGTGAAACTTTGATTGTTGAATAAGATCCTTTGAATATAACTGATCACCTAAATGTGATAGATAAGACTCTGTTGTCGTGAATACTTTTCCACTTAAATCAAACTGTCATTCGTATGCCTTATGCATACATACTCTTCACATAATCATATTCATTATCTTCTCATATATATTCTAAATATTGGATAAAACAAACTATCTTACATATATATATCTTTATCCAAAAAATAACTCTGTAAGTCGGCTTGCAATAAACAAATTTATATTTAACAATATATGCAAAGTCAGCTTCAAACTGTCACTCAGGTCCAAAAGACTACTTGGGTGATAAACTATCACTCGGGTGATGTTGAACACTCGGGTGATGCTAAACACTCAGGCGATGCTGAACACTCAGGTGACACTGTATACTTGGGCAACACTGAATACTTGGGCAACACTGAATTACTAAGTGTTTTGATACTAATTGACAATATGTCTTTCCATAACGTCTACAGGAGCATCTTAGGATCTTGTAAATCTTGCATCAAATAAAAATATTTTTGTTTTTCTGTTTGATCAGCCTGGTGTTATGGTTAGTGGTCGATCTTTGTTTGTTCTTTTTGGTTGCAGTGATGAAACTATGTTCTTGGCTTCACCTTGGATCTTATCCTATGATCGCACCTCATTTGGTTGCATCATGCTAGAGTTATGGCAGATACTTTGTGAGATTATCCTATTCTTCATTTTACTGGTTAGTCATTGTATTTTTTGATCAATTGTCAATTTTTTGATGGTTTTTATGAACGTGGTCATGTAAGCTCATTGTTATGTTTGAGTCTGACCTTCTTGTGTGATCACATCTCTTACTTTTTTTATTCAAGGTTGTTTTAATGATTTGGGTCATGACCTATTTGTTGTAATACCTTTTCTCAATTATTGGGAAATGTAATCTTTTCTAGGCTGACTTGATGTTGCAATGGCTTTATAAGCTTATGGCCTTGTCCCTAAGGGACAAGTGATCTCATAAGGTTATTTGGCTTAGGTTGGTTATGATTGTAAGGTTCTTTTAGTGTAATCAGGCATGTATGCTTGGCATGTAAGACTACATGTTACATATATGTTGTAAATGCTTTTCGATGATAATAAAAGGTTGAATATCTCATCTTATTGCTACTTGTCTTGCTTCTTCCATTGGTTATATTGGCTCACAACTTTCTTCATCTTTCTCTTGTTCTTCTCTTCTCTTCTCTTTTCCTTTTTGTTTTATATTTATCTCAATTATTCTACTTTTTTATTTGGGTAAGTGCACAAAGGGACCGAAAAAAATGCCACTCACATTTTTGGTCACCCAAAAAGCATATAGCATGCACCATAGAGGGTGCACACCATATGGCTCGGTGTACCAAGCATTAGGTTTGGGCACACAAAACCTATCTGGCATTCACCAAACGTTCAACATTGAAAAACTCTCTCTCTCTCTCTCTCACACACACACACACACGCACACATAGTCACACACACACGCACACTTTGATCAATTTCTTCAAACTCAAATCAAATGCAATCTTAGGAAAAGAATATATACATGAAATATAACATCACATTTCAATATATGTTTTTTATTTCTTATAATTTAATTTAAATTTCATGTATATATTATCAAGATGTTTGATAGTGGTTTCAGATCTATGGGAGTTATAATTTAGATTCAATATTTTTTAATATCATATAAATTTTTAGACTTAGTTAAATTTTAGCAATCAATATGCTCATATCAGTATTCTCTTCCTCTCTTTGTCTCTCTCTTTATCTCCCCTAGACTATAAAGTTCTCTCTCTCTCTCTCTCTCTCTCTCTCTCTCTCTCTCTCTCTCTCTCTCTCTCTCTCACACACACACACACACACACACACACACACACACACACACCTTTTCAACCTCTCTCTACCTCTTTGTCCCTCTTTCTCTCATTGTAAACCTCTCTCTGTAAAATCTCTCTAACCTTAACATGCTCTAGTGGGTATAATGACCCTAAATTTATATTTTGATGATATTTGGTAGAGTCTATTGGATGTTGTAAGAATTTTTCTATGTTTCCCTTGCTGCTTATGTGAGTATTATAATTGTACTAAGTGTTTGAGTAGAGGTAATTATCTATCCTATTTCAGTAGCTTGATTGTGAAGACTTCATTTTCTAATACTTGATGATGCTATTATGTTAGAGACATAATTATTCTATTAGGTATATTGGTTATAGTTTAATAATACCCTTCCATGTGTATTTATCTCTACTTATGTGTTGAGGATATTATAGGACCTTGGTGTGTGCGGTGAAGACTTATCTCATCATTCATGGTTTATGATGGACTATTTATCATGTTTGATGGAATTAGGATTTTATTATGATGTTAGATGATATGTTCTTCGATGGATACATAGACATTTATATCATCACTATTCATGTTTCTCTCTTTATGATTATGATTATGATTATGATAATGATGGCTATTTTATGATTATTATTTCATGGTTTATGATTATTAGACTAACCCATGATTTTTCTAATGATAGTTTATATGTGGCTACAGTTCATGTATATTTTATATTTACCTTCTCTATGATGTTTTTGTATGATGAGGGATGAATTTGGTTTACTTACTTGTGAGTACCACATGATGTCTCAATCCCCTTCATTGCTTGTCACTATTTGTTATGATATATATGTATATTCTTCATATTTGTGATGAAGGATTTCATGTATCATATATCGACTTTTATAATAGTAT
This sequence comes from Thuja plicata, assembly GCA_018584345.1. NCBI lineage: Eukaryota > Viridiplantae > Streptophyta > Pinopsida > Cupressales > Cupressaceae > Thuja > Thuja plicata. The sequence continues at coordinate 1,013,035 of MU223136.1, read as the reverse complement.
ATTATTGGTTCTCTATTGTCATTGATGCCAAACATTGTGATCCAAAGGTGTTTTTGTTTTCTCAAACATTGTGGCCTGGAAGTTTGTTGGTTAGATCTTTGGTCTAGAAAGAAGCAAGTTTGTGTGTTGGACATGATAGTGTTTCTAAACCTACAAACAATGGAAGACAACTATGTATTCAATTCTATAAAACAATGGAAGACAAGTATGTATTGAGTGTTATAGAATAGTGGAAGACATTTATATATTCAGTGCTGCAAAGTAGTGCAAGACAAGTATATAGTCTGGAGATTGTGTGATGATGCTTCAAAGTTATTTTCTTAGGTCTAGAAGTCATTGGTTTAGTAACACAGTTATACACTAATACAATTGCATATGATAGTTGTTCAGTTGTGTATTTTATGGAAAATTTCTTCTCTAGAAATCAAGGTTGAAGATGTTTAGATATTATTTAAATTGTATTGAAGTTTTGGTCTTGGTTGTGGTGTTTCCTAGTGATCCATAAATAGTTTCATCAAGTGTTGCAAGTAAGATCAGTTTTTGTTCTAGTCTAGAAATGTGTTATGATAGCTTCTGAAGTGGATTGTTTGAAAGTGACATTGATTTTGACATGTTGTTTGGATCTCACCATAGTGTTTTGTGATTCAGATACAACTAGAAAGTCATGTGATTATTAGGACAATGTATTGCTACAAATTTGAGATGGTTATGGAAGTTATTCCAGTAATTACAAATTTGGTATTGGGCTTTGTGTAATGTGTTCATGGTCCCTCATTCTCTTGGAGTTGATCATGCTTCATGTTTTTGGTTTGGGTATTGCTTTTATTGTTTATCTCTTACCCAGATGGGATCATGCTATGTGTGAGCTATGTATTTAATATTTATCTCTTATCCAGATAGGTCCATGTTATGTGTAATCTATATTTTAGTTCAGATGCTTCTAGCATGAGACCTTATTGTAATTTTATATTGACATAGTCGACTTGTAACTTAATTGTAATATGATTTTGGCATGGTTGACCTGGTTGTACACTCTAATGATCTATCTTGTATATAAGTACACTGTTTTCTTTGGCAAAGGCAAGAGAGTGCAGTGTGCGAATTAGTGAAGATATATAAGAAAATTTTTAGAAGAGCAAAGTTTAGTTTATGTTGTTGCTATTTTTTGGTAGTGGCAGAGACACAAATTTAATAACAGTGTGTTGTTGAGGTTGACAGATGCTTTCGGCATGAGACCTTACTGTAATTTTATATTGACATGGTCAACTTGTAACTTAATTGCAATATAATTTTGGCATGGTTGATCTTTTTGTAAATTCTAATGATATATATTATATGATACCTTATTGTAATTTTATATTGACATGGTTGACTTGTAACTTATATTTTAGATGCTTATGGCATGAGACCATATATTGTAATTTTATATTGACATGGTCAACTTGTAACTTAATTATAATATGATTTTGGTATGGTTGACCTTGTTGTGAAATCTAATGATCTATCTTGTATATAAGTATAGTGTGTGCTTTGGCAAAGCCAAGAGAGTGTGGTGTGTGAATTACTAAAGATCTATAATAAAAGTTTCAAAAGAGAAATTTTAGTTTATGTTGCTATTTTGTTGCAGTGGCAGAGAAAAAATGGAATAATAGTGTGTTGTTGAGGTTGAAATTATTGTGTAGATTAGCCACATTATCATGAGAAATTATCTTTATCTATTTTGAATAGTTATATGTACCTTGTCCCTAGGACAGTGTGTCTTGGGTGCATAGGTTCTTTATTATATCTTGCTACTTTGGCAATGAGCCTTTGTTTGCAAGTCTAGAGAAATGAGCTCCTATTTGTATATAATGTTGTATTGGTAGTGAGCCTCTGATTACATATACAGAGAAGTGAGATCCAAATCTCTTTGTAATTAGATTATATACATTAATGAAATATCTATGTGAGAAATTACTTGTCATGGCTTTTTCCAGTTTGGGCTTTCTACGTATAAAAATCTTTGTGTTCATGTGTTATTGTTTCAGTTCATTGTTCACTTAATAAGTTGTGTCGTGGATAACATTAATGGTTGATTTTCTGAGTAAGGGCTTTAGTTTATGTTGATTTAGCCCCCCCCCCGCCTTAGCATCTGGTGTGTGTTCAACAATTTTTATATAACAAGGTTCCTCTTGAAGAATATTAACCACTTGAGGTAGATCTAGGATGACACAAAACTAACACTTTTAGGCTCTAGTATGTGATGGAACTAATTTTCCTTATTGGAAGGACAAGCTGGAAGCATATTTGGAAAAATTGAAAAAGTGTGTTTGAGAGGTTATTCAAACTAGTTTATATCCTCCTTTTGGAAGACCTTTGACTATTGATGAACAAAAACAAAAGGAAGCTAATGTGGAAGAAAGAACAACTCTTTTTAGTAGTCTATGTGACAAAATTTGGGAAGGTGAAATTTTTAAAAAGAGATAAATAGATATGGGATAAGTTGGTTTTGGTATCTAAAATATATTTAAAGAAAAAAAAGCAAGACTAATGAACCTAAAATAAAAGTATGAGGCCTTAAGAAAGGCAGAAGATAAGAGTGTTGAAAGATACACATATAGAGTCACAGATGTTGTTGATGGAATCAAAGCTAGTGGTGGACATCTAGAAGACATAAATTTTATACTTAAGATCTTATTAACCCAACCGAAGGAGTTCATACCAATGTCATGTTCAATAAGGGAAAGCAATGATCAAAGTAAGTATTAAATTGATCAACTTATTGGATCACTTTCTACATTTGAGATTGTAGAAGTTGAAAGGGGAAGAGAGAAAATTCTTTCTGAGTTGTTAAAGAAGTTCCTGAGACAAGAAAAAATTTAAAGGAAGCTAAAGGATTTCTTTAAAGAAGATTCAAGTGAGGCACCAAAAATTGCAAATAAACGTTACCTCTTAAGTATTTTAACTATGGAAGAATGGGACATTTTTCTAATGATTGGAAGTATAAGGAATATTATAGTGATATAAAAGATGATGATAGAAAATGAAATCAAAAGAAAGGTGAGTTTAGGAAGAGAATCAATTTCAAAGGGGTAAAAAGAGCTTATGTTCCATGGAGGAATACTTATTTGAACATGAGGATACTAATGAAACAATTGAAGAATCTCATTTTCTAGCTATTTCACAAAAGAAAGAGGAGATTGCATTATATGCTAAAGGTTTTGTAGGTGCATGGATTATAGATTTTGGATGTTCAAATCATATGATAGGTGGAAAGAATAGATTCATTAAGTTTGAAGATTATGATGGTGGAGAAATCATATTTGTAGGAGAAGGAAGAGCACAAATCAAAGGCGTTGAAACCACTTTAATAGATGGTAAGAATAGAACTGATGATATTTATTATGTTGAAATTTTGAAACATAATTTGTTAAGTTTTAGTTAAATGTGTAAGAAAGGTTATGAATTTATATTCAAAAGTGATGGATGTGTTATAAAAAAGAAACAACTTGGTAAAAGGGTTGTAGAAGGTACCAAGAGTGTTGGGAATATATGGTATATTGAAGATAAATTTGAGAATGTGTGTTTTCTAACTAAATGCAATAGAATATGGGGAGATGAAGTTGAGATGAAACTCAAACCAGACAAAGTGGATTATAATTAAGAAACAACATTGAGGAAAGAAAGGATAAATAAATAAAAAATAGTGGAATTTGAATGGATTGTGGTAGACCAGATGTAGGAAAAAGAACAAAATGATATGGTAGACCAATGATGAACTATAACTAATTGAATGTTTGAATATGTTAATTTGATGATCACCAAGCTACCGAAAGTTAATGCAAGACATTAAATCAGTTAATGTATTGTATTTTCATTGATTTCAACTTGATATAATCTGATCAGTTATATACAAAGTGTAAAAGAATTCAGAGAATCAAAGAGATAAATATTATGCTTTCAGTAATGCATAAAAGATCATTATTCACTAAGTGACTACAAACACCGACAAGCAGTGCACCCCGACAGATAGAGAAACCTGAGAGTAAAGTCACAGTGATACCCAAGCAAGAAACCCAACAACCATTACTGACGAGCAAAATTATAAGCATTACCGAAGAGCATAAATTCACAGTGATGCCCGACAGATAGACAACCTCGATGGACAGACAACCCCCGACAGAGTTGACTAAGGAGAACTGAAGTGTTGACCGAAGATAACAAAGAGTTAAAACACCGAAAAGAACTAAAGTTCAAAATTGACAAAACACTTAGCTAGCAAGAGCTAAAGATAGATTTAATAGGTTGTTAACATTGTTTTCATTGACAAGTTAAAGCTAGAGATAAGTGAAAGATTTAAATTTTTTTTATTCCAGTTGTCAAGGAGAAATCTACGGGATAAAACTAAAGTAAAGCTTTAAAGAAAGATTGGCCAAAATTGTGGATCATGCCAAGAACAAGAAATTTAAGAACTAAGAAATGATGATAGCATGTATATAAAGAGACAAGCTAGTTCATTATGAATTAGGGGTGAATAGAGAAAGTAGATGCTGAATAGAAAATGGTGAAGAAAAACTTCATACAGTCCTGATCAATCAAGCTGAGGAAAGAGCTAAAGATTTCTACGGACACTGAGCAACAGAGAAGCACAACATCATCAAGTAGAAAGAAGTGGAGAAAAGGTATTGAAAATATACATTGATCAGAAAGGTATTATGAGCTTACAATAGATCTAAAAATTTGTACAGTATAGTTGTATATGTGAACAGATCATTTACTATTTCAATTTAACCATTGAATCAGAAAGTCTCTTAGTCGAGAAGGACTTAACAATCCTTTCTATATTGAGATAAATCCCAAGGAGTATCAAAAATTTTGGTCATGAAGATAGCATGAGATGCCAGATACTATTTGACAAACTACACTGGGTTTGGTCATAAAAGGTAGCATAGAGATGCCCAATATCAAGTGACAAACTATTCTATTTAAATCCTCTAACGAGGTCACACCTAACAGTGTGTTTGTAACCTTTAACAGGGTTGGCTCTTCACGGAGCTCACTTTAGAAGAGTGAAATTTTTGGGTTACCGGTCCCTAGTGGTTTTTCCCTTAACAGGGTTTCCACGTTAAAAATCCATGTGTCAATGTGTTTATGAGTCATTACTTTAGTGTTTTGCATTACACATAACTAATCTGGATTGATCGGTATACACTAAGTTATTACTACATTTTGGTAAATAAAAGACTACTAATTGGTAAACAGTAAGAATAAGGTTTAACAATGAACTCCGAGCAGTAGTTATTTGTTGAGATTATTTGAAGGAAATCATCTTGTAGGACTGAAAATAACTAGAGGCTTATAATTGTGGTAATAATTTTTTGGGTTAAGTTATTGGAATATTTTTGAGGCCACTGATTCACCCCCCCCTCTGAGTTATTCTAACAGACCAAAAGTAGGTGGAATATTAAAAACAAAATTGGTAGACTAGAAGGAGGAAGAAAAAAAGATATAGTATAGAGAAAATAGGTTGAAGACAAAAAGAAACTAGTAGACTAGAGGCAGGTGAAAGAAAAAAATATTTTGGTAGATCAGATGTAGGCAAAGAACAAAAAGAGACTGATGAATTGAAAACCTTGTCCTATTCGTTCTAAGTATTCATCTTTTAATATATCTTATTTTTATTGAAATAGAGTAGGAAACAAAGATAATGAGTGTAAAAGTAAAAAAATTAGCTATGCTTTTAGTGGAAGATGCTATCATTGCAATAAATTTGGACATAAGGTAGTTCAATGCTGAAGTAGAATGATTATTAAGAACTTTAGTAGAGTGAATGTGAATAGAAATTTTAAGAAATTTAATGGATATTTCTATGGCTGAAATAGATATAGGCATAGAAATTTTGAATGTAGTATAAACATGAATGTCAAGAATATTGAGACTGCAAAAGTGTAAAACCATGGTCTAGTTTTCTATAACTGTAACATGACATGACATATTGCAATGTTTTGCACAAGTATGGATAAACAGAATGATTGTTCGATGATTGAAGAATACTCCAAATAAAAGAATAGTAAATATTTTATGAAGAGCACAAAAGATTATTTTGATGGTGGTTTGACTTCCATTCTAGATGTTGTTTCCTCCTATGTTAAATGACTCAAACCGTAGGGTCTAAGGGGGAGTTTTTATGTGGATCTATTTCCCCCCTCAAGGATGGATCCTGAGAATCTCCTTAGCATGGAAATAAGGCATAAAGGATTTTATGGAGGTAAGATTTGTGTTTTGTAGTCTGGAAAGGTGACTATTGTCAAATAGGTCGATTAACTGAGAGGGGGGTGAATCAGTTATTCATAAATACCTTCTTAAAATTTTTACTAAGTCGATAAACACTAAAACCAATCAGAATCTTCTAACATATATAAACATGAAAATAAAATACCATCAACACAATGAACACCATAATTTATATGGAAACCCAAACTGGGAAAAACCATCGAGAAGCTAATTTTCATCAAATGAACACTGATTAAGGTGACACAGGTTAAAGTGATTTTTACAAGGGCTCACTACCAGTTTTCTCACTGCTAGTTTTCTCACTGTTGTTTGGATCATTTCTAGTTGGTCTAACTACCCAAAAAAGAAAGGTTAACTTTCAATATAATTAGGCTCACTGCCAATACAAATATACTCACTACCAATATAGGCTTATTTCCAGAATCTAAGAAATGAAATTAGAATCCACCACTAAAGTCACTGTCACCAATACTTTGCAATACATAAATGATATAAAAATCTACTACTATTTGGATCAACTGGCACATAAATCAACCCACAAATCATTCCTTGTCAGATTCACATTCAGTTCACATAATCAAGCATCACATGAATCAACTAATATTATTTCTCTTCTTAAAGAGATTGATGCCACCAATCAAGTCAGCCTAAACTGATTTGAAATAGGTCACACTGAAGTATTCCCATAGTGGTAAGGAAAGAAACATGGACCATCTCATTGTTAGTAATAACTGAGAGGGGGGGTGAATCAGTGGCCTCAAAAATGTTCCAATAATAAACCCTTAAGACTTAGTACCACAATATTCTACCTCTAGTTATCTTCAGTCCTATAAGATGAATGCCTCCAATTACTTACATCAATTTACTACTGCTTGGAATGCTTTGTAAAACCTTCTACTGTATGTTTATCGAATAGCAGTCTGTTAATTTACCGAAATACAGTAAATTATCTAGAGTATACCAATCAATCCAATTAAGTTAAGAGTAATGAAAAACACTAACGTAATGGCTCTTAAACACATTAACACATGGATTTTTAACGTGGAAACCCTGTTAAGGGAAAAAACCACTTGGGACCGGTAACCAAAAATTTTCACTCTTCTAAAGTGAGCTCGATGAAGAGCCAACCCTATTAAAGGTTACAAAAACACTATTAAGTGTGACCTTGTTAGAGGATTTAAAAGTTTAGTCTTTCACTTGATATCAGGCATCTCTATGCTACCATGTTTGATCAAACACTCACTTGGCTTGTCAATTGGTATCTGGAATCTCATGCTATCTTCATGATCAAAATTTTTGATACTCCTTGGGATGTATCTCAATATAGAAAGGATCTTTAAATCCCACTTGGTTAAGAGACTTTCTGAATCAATGGTTAAACTAAAATAGTATGATTTGTTCACATATACAACTTATACTTGCAGATTTTCAGATATATTGTAATCTCATAAAACTATTCTGATCAATATAACTCTATTTATACCTTTTCTCCACTTTGATTCTTCTCAGTGATGTTGTACTCTATTTCTCAGTGTCTACAGAAAACTTTAGCTCTTTCCTCAGCTTGTTGATTAGCATTGTATGAAGTTTCTATTCATCAGTTTCTCTTTAACATCCTCTTTTTCATTCACTCCCCACTCCAATTCGTAATGAATTGAGTTGTCTCTTTATAGACATGATATCACCATTATTAGGTTCTTGATCTTCTTGATCTTGGCATGATCCACAATTCTCGCCAATTAGATTTAAATCAAAACTCTTGATTTATCTCGCTAAGATCTTCTTACCAACTAGAAAAAATAACTTTAAATCAATTAATTATCTCTAGCTTATCTTGTCGATGAAAAAAATGATAACTACCTGTTAAATCTATATTTAGCTCTCCCAGCTAGATATTTTTTCATTTCTAAACTCAAGTTAATTTTGATGTTTAACTCTTTGATAGCGTTGATCAACACTCCAGTTCTCCTCGGGCTTCTCCGTCAGTTTATACTATGTTTCTAGTCGTCGGGTATGCTTGTGATTCTTCTCATTGATATTTCTCATCTGTGTTCTTTCTCAGGCATCACTGTGACTTGACTATTGGTGATCTCTATCCATTGGGTTTCACTAACCTTCGGTGTTTGTAGTCACATTGTGAATACTTGTCTTTTATGCATTACAGAAAGCATAATATTTTTCTCTTTGATTCTCTGAAGTCTTTGAAATTTTGATTATAACTGATTATATTATATCAATTTGACATCAATGAAAATACAATCCATTAACTGATTTAATGTCTTTCATTATCCTTCTGCATTTCGGTGATCAACTTAACATCTTCAAACATTCAATCAGTTATATGTCATCAATATCTCTCTTTGGCATTGATGGAAACATACTGCATTATCATACTATACTATCACTAATACAATATGAAATATACAGTTTCATCAAGCTTTCCTAATGTAACTATTACAAATGTCTGGCTCTCGGTAAGCTCAAAAATAGCTTAGATTTTTTTCCTGCAGAGCGGTTGTCTTCAATCTTTAATCCCTTTACTGGATAGATGTATCATCTAATATCTTTGTTCTGATATGTTCTCTGCCTTGACTGTTCTTCATTTATAATCTCTTTTTCCTTTTACAGAAATCTTTCTCTTTTTATGAACTCTCTCCCTTAGGTGGATATTTCATATGTAATCAATTTCTCTCTCTTAGAATATTGATTAACTCTTCCTTTCTAATTCTCAAGAACTTCTCTTCATGGATAATGATATAATATTTTCTCTTTATCATATCTCTCCCTTATGTGTCATCTCTCCTTTTGATAATGAGATCAGCTCTCCCTTTGTATGATAAACCAAATCTCCCTAATGATAATTCTCCCTTATGATAATGAGATATTTCTCTCCCTTTGACAATAATGCCAAATAAAAGTTCTTCTCTTTATTTTATCATCTATATCATGTTCCATCCCTTTGCATAATATATTCCTTGAATTTCCCTATCCTTTAGCAATACAAAGTTCTAATTTTTGGTGCAGATATGTACCTTGCAATGTACATATGTATTTGTTTCTGTCCATCTCAGTATTTGCATCAACATGGCTGATCTTTAGATTTGGTATAGGTTGATGCAACTTCCTAGTTAAATTACTGACCGATAGACAAGGGTTGAACCCCAAGTCTCTATCTCAGGTACTCAAATGTATCCTTCGGTAATGGCTTGGTGAATATATCAGTTAATTGTTCCTCTGATTGAACATATTCTAGTGTCACTTCCTTAGCTTTCACTTGTTCTCTTAGATAGTGATACTTGATAGAAATATGCTTAGTATTAGCATGCATTACTAGATTCCTAGAAATGTTTATTTCACTGGTATTATCACAATAGATAATTACTGGTTCAATGATATTCATATGCATACCTTCCAGCAATTGTTTGATCCATGCAATATTAGAGCAATTTGCAGCAGCAACCACATACTCTGCTTTTGTAGTAGACTGAGAGATGCATCCTTGCTTCTTTCTTATCCATGTGACAAGTTTGTCACCCATTAAGAATGCTCCTCCAGTTATGCTCTTTCGGTCATCAATGTTTCCAGCCCAATCAACATCTGTATAGACTTGTAGCTCAAATTGTCCTTCTCTTTTGTACCATAAGCCATAGTCCTTGGTGTTCTTTAGATATCCTAGAATTCTTTTGACATCAATCATATGTGAGTCTTTGGGATTAGTAGAGAATCTTGCAAATATCCCCGTTGCATGTGTTATATATGGTCTAGTATGAACAACATACATCAGTTTTCCAATCGTGGATCTATATAAGGTTTGGTCTACCTCATTGGATTTGTCTTCTTTTGTCATCATACATCCAATAGCCATAGGTGTTCCAACTAGTTTGGAATCTTCCATCTTGAATATCTTCAACATTTCCTTGATGTATTTGGACCGAGTGATGTAAATTCCTGCATCTTGTTGAAGAATCTATAGACCAAGAAAGAATTTGATCTCTCCAAACATAGACATTTCAAATTCCTTGCTCATTTCATTAGCAAAGGATTTGCATAACAATTCATTCCCTCAAAAAATGATATCATCAACAATAATTTCAGCAATTAGAATATTACCATCAATATCTTCTTTTAAGTATAGATTTCTATTTTCACTTGTTCTAATAAATTTTATGCTAATGAGATATGAGTGAAGTCTTTCATATCAGGCTCTTGGTGCTTGTTTCAATCCATACAAGGCTTTTTGTAGTCTACATACCATGTTTCTCTTGTCTGGATCAACAAACCCTTCTGGTTGTTCAATGTATACCTCTTCTTCCAGTATTCCATATAGGAATAAAGATTTGACATCCATTTGGTATACCTTGAATCCTTTAAATGCAGCATAAGCAAGTATGATTCTAACTCCTTGTAGTCTAGAAATGGGTGCAAAGGTTTCTCCATAATGAATACCTTCTTCTTGTCCATATCCCTTGCATACTAATCTTTCTTTATTTCTAGTGACTTCTCCATTCTCATTCAACTTGTTTCTGAATATCCATTTGGTACTGAAGACATTTTTGTCATCTGGTCTTGGTACTAGTGTCCATGTATTGTTCTTCTCAATCTGCTATATTTCCTCATTCATAGAACTGACCCATTCTTCATTTTCAAGTGCATTGTTAACAGATTTAGGCTCAAAATCATAAAGTAAACATCTAGTGTTAAGTGACTTACTTCTTATTCTTGTTCCATCCTTCTTGTCTCCTATGATTTGATTTTTTGGATGATGTCTTCTGACATACTTTGAAAGTTTCGGTTTATCTTTGTGTTCATCATTCTGATTATCTTCTTCACCTTCATTTTCATCTCCATTGTTCTGAACATCATCTTGAGTATTATTATGATCATCGATAATTAGATCCTGATGCTCGGGTGCAATGTTCTAATGCTCAAGAGTGACACACTATTTCTCAGGTAGAGTCTCAGGTTCTATATAAACAAATCTGTTGTAGTCCTATGGTTCCTTTTTGCTTTCCTTATCATTCTTTTCTCCAAATTCATCTATTTTCACATTTTCACTTTCAATGATTTTGTTAGATGACTTGTTAAGACATTTATAAACCTTGCTTTTGGTTGAATACCCTAGGAAGATACCTTCTTCACTTTTGCAGTCAAGTTTTCCATTTCTATCATCCTTCAATATATAACATTGACTACCAAAGATTCTGAAGTAACTTGACTACCAAAGATTTTGAAGTAAGATTGGGTGTATGACCATACCAAATCTCATAGGGTGTCTTCTTTGTTTCCTTCTTCAATTGCACTCTATTTAATGTATAGACAGCAGTACTGCCAGCTTCCCTCCAAAAATTTTAAGTGATGCTTTTCTCAATCATCAATGTTCTTGCACAGTCAACAATTGATCTGTTTCTCTTCTCAACAATTCCATTTTGGTGTGGTGTCCTTGGTGCAGAAACCTATCTTTTGATTCTATTCTCATTGCAATGGTCAGTGAATTCTTCTGAAGTAAATTCCCCTCCTTTATCTGACCTCAAGCATTTCAATTTCTTTTCACTTTGTTTTTATACCATTGCTTTATACCATTTAAACATCTTAAATGCTTCTGATTTATCTTTTAAAAACATGAATGTCATCATTCTAGAAAATTCATTAAAAAAGAGAATAAAATACCTATCTCCATAGTAGCTCTTTGTCCTCACGGGTCCATATAGATCTGTATGGACTAATTCTAGAATTTTAGTAGATGTATGGGTTTTTCTCTTGAAACTAGACTTTGGCATCTTACCTTTTTGACAATTCTTGCACATGATATGTTCGGGCTTAGTCATTGTCGGTAAGCCTCTGACATTCCTTTTGTTTCTTATATTTATCATGTTGTCAAAGTTCACATGACATAGTCTTTTGTGCCACAACCATATGTCTTCGTTTCTAGCCATTAAACAAGTGGTGTTAGTGCCATCAAGAAAGAAAAGGTTACCTTTTGTCTGCTCACCAGTACCAACCAATATTCTTGATTCATTGAAGATCGTTTCCTTCTTATTTTCAAATGCTACTCTATGACTTGAATTGTTCAGCTGTGAAACACTTAACAAATTGTAATTCAGTCCTTTAACCTAGTAAGAGTTTTCACATTTTATCAGGTTATTCAACATTAGAGTTCCTTTACCTTCAACTTGACAAGGTGTGTCATTTTCCATTCTCACTAAACCACCATTATAATATTACAAAGTCTCAAAATTTTGTTTATCATCGGTCATATGGTGAGTGCAGCCACTATCTATGATCCAGACATCATTTTTACTAACTTTAGATATGAGTGCAATTTCTACATACCTTTCTTCATCTTCATCTGAATTATCCTTCATGGCTACAAATACCATCTCGTTGTCTTCTTCTAATTTAATTTCACTGTCATCAGCTCTAGTCTCAGCTAGGTAACAATCTTTCTTCCCTTTGTTCTTGTAGTCTTAGGTATCTCTCTTGTCAGATTGTTGGTTGCTTCAGTAATCTCTAATATCACCTTTATCAAACTTCTTCTCATATGATCTGTCATTTCCTCTAACATCTTTTCTTTGGTTTGGGCATCTTGCAGCAAAGTGTCCAACCTCTTTACAATTAAAACGTACAAGTGGTAATTTACCTTTGTATCTACCTTTGCCTCTCTGCAATCTTCTTGTCATAAGTGCTTCAATTTCATCAATTCCTTGATCCTCATTATCACTATCACTATCACTTCTAATAGCATGTCTATGACTTGAGTTACTTATCTTTAGAGAATATTTGAATGCAGATTCTATATATGGTAAGAAACTAATTGTCAAATTTATTCATCTCAAATTAAATTAGTCTACCAATCAGACTATCTAGAGTAATTGTTTTGTTTGCAACTGCTCTCATTTCTTGAATAGCATAAACAGCCAATAAGGTTCTTAAGATTTTTCTTACCACTGTCTCCTCTTCAAGTACACCTCCAACTCCTTGGATAGCATTTACTACCTCTTTGATTCTACAACTATACTGATTAATGTTTTCTCCTTCTTTCATCCTTAGGTCAGCAAACCTCCCTCTTAGGATTTCTTCCTTTGCTCTGAGTACATTAGAATCTCCCCCATGTACAAGCTTCAACTTATCCCACATTTTCTTTGTAGAGGTGTAGGTTTTGACATCTTCAAACTCAACATCAGAGAGTGATGATGCAATTTCTATCATCATGCAGTTATGCTCATGCTTGACTCTTAATTGCTCAAGAGTATGAGGTCTTGTAGGCAACACATATTCATTATCTAGGTATTGAACAATATCTTTTCTAATACCTGATAAGTGGAGTCTTATTCTGCTTTTCCATGATGCAAAGTTGTCTTTATTCAACTTGGGCACATCTCATCTATTCATCTTGTGATTTTTTCTTGAGCTATTAAAATCCCTTTCTAAGCACACAAGCTCTGATACCAATTGTTAGTAATAACTGAGAGGGGGGGGGGGCGAATCAGTGGCCTCAAAAATATTCCAATAATCAACCCTTAAAACTTAGTACCACAATATTCTACCTCTAGTTATCTTCAGTCCTAGAAGATGAATGCCTCCAATTACTTATATAAATTTACTACTACTCAAAATGTTTTGTAAAACCTTCTACTGTATGTTTATCGAATAGCAGTCTGTTAATTTACCGAAAGATAGTAAATTATCTAGAGTATACCGATTGATCTATTTAAGTTAAGTGTAATGAAAAACACTAAAGTAATGACTCATAAACACATTGACACGTGGATTTTTAACGTGGAAACCCTGTTAAGAGAAAAACCACTTGGGACCGGTAACCCAAAATTTTCACTCTTCTGAAGTGAGCTCGGTTAAGAGCCAACCCTGTTAAAGGTTACAAACACACTGTTAAGTGTGACCTTGTTAGAGGTTTAAAAGTTTAGTCTATCACTTGATATCGGGCATCTCTATGCTACCATCTTTGATCAAACACTCACTTGGCCAGTCAATTGGTATTTGGCATCTCATGCTATCTTCATGATCAAACTTTTTGATACTCCTTGGGATGTATCTCAAATTAGAAAGGATCTTTAAATCTCGCTTGGTTAAGAGACTTTCTGAATCAATGGTTAAACTAAAAAGTATGATCTGTTCACATATACAACTTATACTTGTAGATTTTTAGATCTATTGTATTCTCATAAAACTATTCTGATCAATATAACTCTTTTTATACCTTTGCTCCACTTTTATTCTTCTCAGTGATGCTGTGCTCTTTTTCTTGGTGTCCACAGAAAACTTTAGCTCTTTCCTCAGCTTGTTGATCAGCACTGTATGAAGTTTCTCTTCATCAGTTTATCTTTAGCATCCTCTTTTTCATTCACTCCCCACTCTAATTCATAATGAATTGAGTTATCTCTTTATAGCCATGATATCACCATTGTTAGGTTCTTGATCTTCTTGATCTTGGCATGATCCACAATTCTTGCCAATTAGATTTAAAGAAAAACTCATGTTTTATCTCCCTGAGATCTTCTTGCCAACTGGACAAAATAGCTTTAAATTAATTACTTATCTCTGGCTTATCTTATTGATGAAAACAATGATAACTACCATTTAACTCTATATTTAGCTCTATCAACTAGATATTTTGTCATTTCTGAACTCAAGTTAATTTCAGTGTTTAACTCTTTGATAGCGTCAGTCAATACTCCAGTTCTCCTCGGGCTTCTCCTTCAGTTTATACTATGTTTCTGGCCATTGGGTATGCTTATGATTCTGCTCATCAGTAATGCTTGTCGGTGTTCTTGCTTGGGTATCACTATGACTTGACTGTCGGTGATCTCTATCCATCGGGTTTCACTGACCTTTAGTGTTTGTAGTCACATTGTGAATACTTGTCTTTTATGCATTACAGAAAGCATAATATTTTTCTCTTTGATTCTTTGAAGTCTTTGACACTTTGATTATAATCGATTATATTATATCAAGTTGACATCAATGAAAATACAATCCATTAACTGATTTAATGTTTGGCATTATCCTTCTGCATTTCGGTGATCAACTTAACATCTTCAAATATTCAATCAGTTATATGTCATCACTCACTCACTACAACACACTTTGCACATAAAAATTCATTACACAATCTTTGAGATCTTCAGTACCAATGAATAGGATCGATACATTATAATTCAAATGCATTGACCGAAGCACAATGAATACGTTCAAGTTAGGACTCATCCAAAACAAATATTTCACCGTATGTTGCACAATAAAAGGGACTACCATCGACATGGATATACATAAACACTTAAAGAACATATTTTGGTGAATACTTCTACAAATACACCAAAGATATTTGTACACACATAAACTGATACATCAAAATAATAAAATCATAGATGAACCACAACTATGTATCAGATATGTTGACATCAATGATAACCATTCATGAAAACAATATGAATAGCATCAAATTCACATTCTAAAATCTCCCCCTTTTTCATTGATGGCAACATTCATCAATAATAAATAAAACAACTCTCTATCAAAAGATATCAACATCAAAGCTATTTTTCATTCTTCTCCAACTTTTCTTCTCCCCCTTTGACAATAATTAAAAAGGGCTAAACTCCCCCTTACTGAGTCACTATGCTCTTCTTGAGAGGAAGCCCCCAATAATTGATCCAAAAATGATTAGACGTGCAATGCACTGCACCAATGCACACATAGGTGCATTTATTGAACACTAGGAAGGGGCAGAATGCCCAACTTTCCCTTTAGACACTCAAAAGTATCCTTTCTCAAAGGTTTTGTAAATATATCTTCTATCTTCTCCTTTTTAGGCACATACTGAAGCTTGACTTCAGTTTCCAACACCCTTTCTCTCAAGAAATGATATATGATAGATATATGTTTTATTTTGAAATGTTGTATTGGGTTCTTTGAAATATTTATAGCACTGGTATATCACACATGATTGAAATCAACTCTTTAAAAGTTATACCAATATCCTTCAAAGTCTATTTCATCCACAACTCCTAAGTACAACATGAGGATTTTATAATGTATTATTATTCAGCAGTTGATAGTGTTACATAATTTTGCTTCTTTCTTGACCAAGCAACCAACCGGGAGCCAAGAAAATAAGGTCCACCACTAGTAATTCTTAGTTTATCTAGAAAAATGACCCAATCTACACCAATATAAGCTGTGAGTTTGAAATCTAAACTTTTTAGTTACCACAATCCAAAATCTTTTTTTCCCTTCAAATATCTAAAAATTCCCTTTACTGCCAAAACATGTGATTCTTTTAGTTCTTGATAAAAATTGGCTATCAAACATATTGCATACATAATATATGTACTAGTAGCAGTCAAATACAATAGTTTTCCTATCATTGATTTGTACTTACTTGCATCAAATTTCAGTGAATCATCTTCCTTAGTCAACTTAAATCTGGTAACAATAGGAGTACATACCGGTTTAGAGCTCTCCAAACCAAACTTCTTCAACAATTCCTTGACATACTTGGACTAAGAAATGAAAATTCCTTTACTATTTTGATTTACCAGCAATCTAAGAAATAAATTCAACTCACCAATCATGGACATCTCAAATTCCTTCTGCATCTCCTATGAAATTTTCCTACACAAGTCATCCTTTCCTCCAAAGCCACAACAATCAACATCATATCTGAACATATTATATAGTACAAATTACTATTTGCTGACCCTTTCTTAAATCCTTGTCAAATCAGATATTTATCCAGTGTGCAATACTAGGCCCTGGGTGCATGTTCAATCCATATACTGTCTTCTTTAATTTGCATACAACATCCAGATTACCTTCCAATTTGAATCCTTCTGGTTATTCAATGTAAACTTCTTTAAGTTCTCCATTCAAAATTTTGACTTAACATCCATCTGATAAACCTTCAAATATTTGAATGCTAAAAATGCAAGAAACAGGAGCATAAGTCTCATCAAAATCTATGCCTTCAACTAAGTGTAAATTTTTCATACTGACCTTTCCTTATTCCTCATTACCTTACAATTCTCATCCAGTTTGTTTTGGAAAACCCATTTTGTTCGAATTACATTCTTGTCAATTGGTCTGGGCACAAGTTCCCAAGTCTAATAATTCTCTATTTGATCAAGTTCTTTCTTCATTTATCTTACCTATTTTTTGTCATCGCGTGATTCTTCCACAGTCTTAGTCTCAATTTATGGAAGTAAACACAATAAAACTTTCTCTTGTTCAGCTCTACTTCTGGTAACAATGCCTCTGTACTTATCACCATTAACTTGGTTCTCAAAATGATTTCTCTATACATACCTTGGTGTCTTAGATGTTGATGTCAAAGCTTCCCTTGTCTCTTCCTCATCTTTCTTATCTTTCTTTCCTCTGTCCTCTATATCATATTCATATTCAAGGTGTTTATCAAGATTTTTCTTAAAACCTCCATTAACCTTCACATTTGCACTTTCAACAATCTTATTCAGTCTTTTGTTGTAATACTAGTACACTTTTCCATTTGTAGAATAACCCATAAATGTGCCTTCATCTTCTCTACTGTCAAATGTTCCAATATTTTCCTAATCTTTTCAAATATGACATCTTCCAAAAATATTGAAATATTTCATTGTAGGTGCTCTTCCATGCCATAGCTCAGATGATGTATTTCCATAATTCTTCTGGTAAATAACTTTGTTATGTGTGTTCACAATTGTATGTACTTATTCTCTCTAATAAACCTCTAGTAAATATTTCTTCTTTCATCATTTTCCTTGCTTCTTCTTGTATTGTCTGATTCATTCTTTCAACTACACCATTCTATTGCAGTATTCTAGCTGCTAAAAATTGTCTCTTAATGCCACATTTCTCACAAATTTTCTCAAACTCATAAGATTTAAAGTCTCCTCCTTTATCAGATCTCAAAAATTTAATCTTCCTACCATGTTCATTCTGAACTCTTTCTTTAAAAACATTGAACTTCTCAAATGCTTCTGATTTTTCTTTTAGAAATGCAACCCAAATCAATCTTGAATAATCATCAATAAAGAGTATGATGTATCTCTCACCTTGTAAAATCCTTTTTATGGTAGGACCACATAGGTTAGTGTGCACTAGATCTAGTAAACTGGTAGATAAATAATCTTTAGCCTTGAAATATTCTCTTCTCTTCGTTCTTTCCTTGCATCCTTTACAAACAATATTGTCTAGTTTACACAATCTAGGTAAGTCTCTTACCGCACATGATGAACTGATTTTTACCAAGTTATCAAAATTTATGTGGAACATACTCTAGTGCCAAAGAAAATGGTCATCAATCCAAGATAGTAAGAATCCTTTTATAGCTCCTTCAAGTTGGCACATGTTGCTTCCTGTTCTTTTGCCAACTACAATCACTAGTCCAGATCTTTTTTGAATCTCGCATCCTTCATTTTTTAACACAACACTATAGCCATTGTCATACATTTGACCAACACTTAAAATGTTATGATGCAAACCCTTCACATAGTAAATGTTTCTAGTTTTTTTCTTTCCATCAAAAGTAATAGATCCTTTACCAATAATATTTGTTGCCTTATCATTACCAAATCTAACATGACCACCATCTTATTTCTCAAGTGTTTCTTTTATCGCCAGTCATATGATTTGAACAAAAAATCTCTATCAACCATTAATTCTTGTTCCTTCTAGCATAGAAAGCAGTCTCAACATTGTCGTCAATTTCTAGAAAAATGTTAGAAATATCAATCCCTAATTTTTCTTCCTTGGCATAAAATAGACAATCTTTTATTTCAAACTCATCATATAAAATAATATCATCTTCATTAGCATAGTAGGATTTCTCATTGAACTTCCTAAACTTATGTCTAGGACCATTCTCCAAATACCTAGTAGTCAAATTCCCAATATTTCCACATGTGAAACACTTAAGGGGTAACATACCTTTGTATTTGTCAGTACCTTTCTTCAACTTCCTTGCAAATTTCGCATCCATATCATATGAGTCTTCTATTGGAAATACAATAATGGGAAAGAAAGATACTGAGAGGGGGGGTGAATCAGATCTTCAAATATAAACACTTAAAACAAATTGATTCACATTCATACATAAATGAATCTAATGTAATCTCATATAGCATCCACACCATGAAATAAATGACACATTACACAATAATTTGGTAACCCAGAAACCCAAATAGGTAAAACTGGGGTGGGGATGACACCCACAAAAGTCTCCACTACTGCAGTAATAAAGTGTACCTATTAAGGTTACAATGTTTGACTAAAAAATGTAATCTACCCTGTGAAAGGATTGCTCTGTTAAAACCTTCAGATCATTACAATCTACCTTGTTAAAGGATTTAAAATTAAAATGAAGTAAGCACTCTATTAAGAGATAAATAAAGGCTTGCTAAAACCACTCTGTTAAGAGATTTTCACCTGATACAATGATTAGAAAGTCTCAAGTATCGATCCTTTGATATGCACTCTGATGCTGATGACGAATCTCCTCTTTTCAATATCTCTTCTGATCTTATAATCTGATAAACCTTTACTCTGTTGTTCACTGTGTTATGCTCTGCTTGATCTCTTCTTCTAAACAAAATAACCCTCTATGCATTTTACTTCAAAATGCAGTCACTTCAACAATTACTCTTTTGCTTCTTGCACACACACAAAATAGGGTTTCAAAGCAATCTAATATATCTATACAGATCTGACAATGAGATCTAGATCGACGATCAAGATCCAATACCCATACCATGATGGTATTACAATTAATGCTTACAATGAATCATGCATAGGATAAAACAATTAAATGCATAACTAACTTCATATAAGAATATTAAATGCATACATTAGTTGGCCCAAAAAGCTTATACCAGTCAGCCAGATCACTTATCCTTTAAGTTTGTATCATTCCTGACAAGTATACAAAAACTGTTCTGCTTGGCACTTGACTGTCTCTACTCGGCATTTAACATTTCTATCTTTTACTCGGCTTGCAATGTAACTCGGCAAACTGAAAAACTGCTCAGCAATGTTGCTCGACCTTGCATAGTTTTAGCTCGGCCACAATGATAGCCAACTAAAAATGCCTAATGAAATGACTAAGTGTTGGGCACTAATCATCAACAGAACTTAGAGATTAACAATCTCCCCCTTTGATATTAGTGGAAAAAACACTTATCATTACTTTTGTTCATTTCAACAAAATATTGCCTAAGTACGCTAAGTACTCCCCCTAGGAGTATACTTACACAAAAATAGTACAATGCCGTCAAAAATTATAGACAAGTGTACCTTTTCTATACTGATGTATCCTTTCATAACTCCTTACTAACTTCTGTACTAGCTTCCTCCTTCAGTAATACTAACTTCCTTACTAACTTACCCCTTGTTTTTGTCACTAATTACTGGTGGGGTTAAGTTATACTTATCCAAAAATTGCTTATGAAGCTGCAGGGTGGATTCAAATGTTGTATCCCAGCTTTCCTTTGCAACCTTCATAACTTCCAGTTTGATTTCTAGCTCGGCAACTAGACTCACTAAACTCTCTGCAGTCGATAGATTTGCGCTTGTCTATGATAACTCTTTGGCTTTTGAAAGTTCCTTCTGTATTACCTCCAAATGAGGTAGCAATATTGGCTGTATAGTTATCAACTTGGCCCTTATGCGACCATCTTCAGCCATAAGCTCGGCTATTCTCCTTTGTGCATTTATCAACTTATTAAAATGTAAAGAATTGGAGGTAGTATCTTTACCTAAAGTATTA
>MU223136.1:935090-976818 GCA_018584345.1 Thuja plicata | reverse complement strand
AGAAAGAACCTAATCTTTATGGCGATTTGAATAACATATATACACCCTCCAGAACATAGTCATAAAAGTATCTTAATCAACTTAATTCATCCCAGTGTACTCAAACCATCAAAAAGGAAGTTCCTCAAACAACAACATATCAAATTGTTTCATAACACAATGTTCCTAAAATATCATTAACACATACTTGGCATCACTACTGAAAGAGAAATATACATCAAACACTTACGTGGAGATGAGATAGATTGGACTACTAACTTCAATCAGAATCATTAGTAGAGAATAAAAGTCTCAAACTTCCAACAAGCATAATTAGGTTTTGTGAGGGTTGGAGGGGCATTACAACTAGCTACTGTTGATTCCTTTATCATATGTCGCTCTGGCGGTATGACCATTTCTAATGGTCAAGATACTAAGACATTATCTTTATATCCGCCAGCACAACCAAAAATGAATTTTGCCTCACCAATATGGCATGACATTGGAGAGGAGGCCGAAGTAGTCAATTCAATAGCCCAAATCATGATGCTAGAAAGGGATCCATTCTTGCAGCTATAGGAAGAGGACACCATAATCACCAATATTCTACAAAACTAGTATGGTTAGGACTCAACATCCATTAACTATTTCAATCCCCATAGCTGCTCCCTGCAAGCTTTGTACCCTGATTGCGTCATCCCTTCCTCTCCTATAGCCAAGAACCTCTACCACCAACTACTTCTCCATGAGGTCCAAGTGCCTCCATTAACAGATGCATCTATGGTAGAATTCACAAAGCAATTGGAAGTTTCCTTTGACCGTTGCTTGCATATTAATAGCCAACTCACAGACCAGCAACAGACATCATTGACCACCCTACTGAAAATCCATGCCACGGCCTTTGCCTAGGATTATTCTAACATGAATTGTTTGGATCCCAAACTATGTACCCATTGGATCTTCCTAAAATAAGACAAAAATCCTATCAGACAATTCCAGCAATGTATAAACCCTGTGTTAAGAGAAATTGTCAAAATAAAGTTACAAAAGTTACTAAACGCCAATTTTATCTAATCGATCTATGACAGCCAGTGGGTCTCACCTTTAGTTATTGTCCAAAAGAAAGGAGGAAAGTGGTACATATGTTTTGACTATAGGGAACTTAATTATGCCACCAAGAAGGACTATTTTCCCCTATCCTTTATAGACCAAGTCCTAGATTCCCTCACAGGAAAGCGTTATTTTTCTTTCCTGGATGGATATAGTGGCTACAACCAGATTAGGTTCCTTTATGAAGATCAAGATAAAACAACATTCACTTTCCCTTGTGGAACATTTTCTTACTATGTACTTCCTTTTTGCCTCTGTAATGCCCTAGCCACATTCCAACGAGCAGTTATCAACATTTTTGCTAATATCTCCCATGATTGCATGGAAATCTACATGAATGAATTCACAACTTATGGGGAAACCTATGAGGAATAAATGGTCAAATTGGATAGAGTTCTTATCAGGTGTAAGGAGCATAATTTGTCCCTCAACATTGAGAAATGCTTCATGATGATGCAGGAAGGTGTGGTGTTAGGTCACTACATCTATGCTAAGGGAATACAAGTGGATCCAGCAAAAATTGAAGTCATTATGAATCTCCCTACTCCCAGCAAGAAGGATGTTTGTAGCTTCCTGGGACATATTGGTTACTACTGGTGATTCATAAAGGATTTCAAAAAATTAGTCGGTCCCATGTACTCCCTGCTCACAAAGGATTCAGAGTTCAATTGGACAAACTCTTGTGAAGAATCATTTCTACAGCTGAAGAAAGTACTTACATAGGAACCACTTCTCAAAGGACCTAATTTGGAATTACCATTCCACATCCATGCAGATGCCTCTGACCATGTTGTGGGTGTTGTTCTCAGTTAGAAAGATGGACCCATAGAGCATGTCATCTACTTAATCAGTAAGAACCTGCAGGGTGCAGAGTTGAACTACACAGTAACTGAAAAAGAACTCCTAGCTGTAATTTATGGATTGAATAAGTTTTGCCACTATATAATTGGTTACCCAAAATTTATGCATAATGATCATGCAACCATCAATTATTTGGTAAAAAAGCCTGCTATTTCAAATAGGCTTGCCCGATGGCTCCTGTTGCTATAAGAGTTTGACATCACGATAGTGGATAAACTGGGCAAAACCAATGTAGTGGTTGATTTCCTCTCCAGATTACAGAATGATGATGAACCACATGTCATAGATGATAGCTTTCTAGATGAACAGCTATTTTCTATTTCCACTCATACCCCCTGGTATGCCAACATAGCCAATTATTTGGTTACTCAAAAGGTACCACCACATTTTTCTTCCAAGGAAAATAGACTATTAATTGAAAAGACTTTCAATTTTTCTTGGCTAGCCGACTGTCTCTTCTAAATTGGCCCTGATCAGATCCTAAGAAGGTGTATTCATGAGGATGAGACCTATGATATACTCCATGCCTACCATGATGAAATTTGTGGTGACCATTTTGCTGCCAAACGTACAGCCATGAAGATACTTAATACTGGCTATTACTGGCCCACTCTCTACAAAGATGCAGCCAATTACACCCGCAAGTGTGATAGATGTCAGTGTATTGGCTGCCAGACAAAATCTGATGAAATGCCTTTTTTCCTCAGGTAATATTCACTCCATTTGATAAATGGGGAATAGATTTTGTGGGACCAATTCATCCCTCATCAAATGACAACTCTTACATTCTGGTTTGTTCTGACTATGTTACTAAATGGGTGGAAGTGTGGGCTATGAAGCATGCAAGGGATAATAGAGTTGCACAATTTTATATGAGGAAATATTTACTAGATATGGTGCTCTATGGGAACTATTCACAAATCAAGGATCTCAGTTCACTTCAAATCTGATCAATGCACTTATGGAGGAATACAACATTTTCCATAGTAAGTGTAGTCCATATCATCCCTGAGCGAATGATCAGGCCGAAATCACCAACAGGGAAATTGAGGCCATCCTTGCTAAGATAGTTCAGTTGCACAAAATAGACTAGAGTATCTGCTTATAGGAAGTTGTGTGGGCCTACTGCACCACATGGAAAACCCCTACTAGATTTACACCTCTTGAATTGGTGTATGGAAAGACCGTTGTAATTCCCATTGAGTTTGAGCATAAAAATTTACACACAATATTACAGCTCAGCTTAAATCTTCCTAAATCCCAGCAAGAGAGGCTCCTACAGCTTAATCATCTAGATGAGATATGCAAGGCAGCTATACAGAAAACTGAGTTGATACAGCTTCAATGCAAGAAATAGCATGATTCACACATGAAATAAATGATTTGTTTCTGGTGACTGGGCACTTCTATATGACTCTCAGTTTCAAGAAAATAAAGGTAAGCTTACAAATCATTGGCTAGGCCCTTATGAGGTTGAAAAAGTGTTTTCTAATGGTGCAGTCCAATTATTTACAATTGACCCTATCCACCTCAAGTTATTGGTAAATATTCTCAGACTTCATTTATATCATACACCCACCACTAAAGAAGAATTCCTGTGGCAATTCGATGACATTCCTATAGCCAATGGACCTCCTCCAACTAAAGACATTCATGTAGTCAAAGGACCTCCTCCTATTGAAGACATTCTTGCAGCCAATAGACCTCCTCCAGCTGAAGACATTCCTCCAGCCAATGGACCTCCTCCCACCGATGAAACTCCTACAGCTAAGTGGGGCAAATTTTTGCTCCAGTCATCTCTTGAACTTCACCACACATCAGTCATAATAAAATTTTTATTTCCCATGAAAATATATCTCTTTACAATAACGTCACCATCACATCACATCCCATCAATACTTTCTTCCATTTTCACTTATGCATCCCATCATTATTATGCCACCCATTACTTTTAAACTTTGCACACATCATCCGATCTTTTCAGATTTGGGCGTTTATTCATGATTAAACTCTAAGTACAACTTCATTTATTGTTTGCAACATTTTTTATTCATTAGACATTATTATACATTACATTGTAATTAATATTAGTTCTTCATCTATCTGTTGTTGTACTATCTAACCATACATGTGAGGACACCTGTCATAATTTTTGTAGGGGCAGTTTGTTAACTCATTAACTCATGTTTTTTCCATAATAACCCTTGTGTAAGAAGTATTGCACTATCATTTTTGCACTTATTTGATGTGACAACCTTGAATAATGAAAAATTTTGTGATAAGTTTTTAATTTTTCAAACCCAACTCATATTCCCAGCTACAGTTTTTCAAAACTTCTCCTCTGATTTAATCCCCATAACCCTATACCAGGCATTTATCTAGCATTATTAAGTCTTAATATTAGGCAGAATATAGGGCAACACAAGAGGAAAGAATTGTTATTGAGGATACAAAGAGAAGAGTTTTGAAAGAGCCATTTTCAGTTATAGAAAGGTTCGAGTGATTTAGAGTTTTCTGGGTGCAGATTTTTTCGGTAACAATGGGAGGACCACCCATACGCCATGAGCTAGGGGATCATTCATATTTATTGTAGGATAATTCAAGTGTCCATGTCTTTAACCGCGTGGGTTGGCTTAATTATTTTTTCAGGCTCTATGGTTACGATGAGGCTATAGTAGTGGAATTCTTGCGCACTTACAACAATGGAGTCTCTTATGTGAAGGGGTTAAGGGTGGAAGATTTAGAAGCATGAATTATAGAGGTTTCAGGACATCTTTCTATAGGTTAAGTGTTTTTGCATGACCATGACACACGAGTAGCCATGGCTGAATTCTCCTTGCCCACAGAAAATGCATTGGAAACCAGTAAGCAGGGGGCAAAGAGTACATCTCTTCCGGAGGGTTACTCCTGACTGGTTGTCCATGTGATAAGGTACATTACTTGTGAAGGGAAATTTTCCTACTTGTATGTTATGCATTTTAAACTATTAAGTCATTTATGACATGACCATCTTGTAAATGTACCCAATTTCCTGTATTCTTTGTTGTAACCAAGCTCAAAATAAGTTAGAAAGGGGAAATTAAATGCAGCTACTCACCACGGGTTGATAAAAATTTTGGTAGAGAGGTCTTTACGAGATATTTCTCCTAAGAGATGGGAATAATTTATCATTGCACCCCATGTACAGTTACAAGGTGAAGAGCCACAACCTGGATTACAAGAAACACAAGAAAATGCTCCTGAGGAAGATGCACCTGATGAGG
The DNA here is from genome assembly GCA_018584345.1 of Thuja plicata. Taxonomy (NCBI): domain Eukaryota; kingdom Viridiplantae; phylum Streptophyta; class Pinopsida; order Cupressales; family Cupressaceae; genus Thuja; species Thuja plicata. The sequence continues at coordinate 971,605 of MU223136.1, read as the reverse complement.
ACAAAACCATTATTTCAGAGCCCATGCATGGAATTCCATCTTCTTCAAAGGCTGAAACAAAGCAAACCACTCTAGTTAAACCAAACCGTAGTCCAGGGAATGGTCAAACTGAGGGTTCTTCAGATTTATAGACCCCACAAAGTGCCCAGAGGAAGAAAAAGGGCAAGGCAAAATAGCTACGAATGTTGAGGAGAAAACTCTTATTTTACTAGAAAACCTTGTTTCTCCTGTAGCCATGTCGATGAAGAAACAATGGACATCACAGAAGCACCCCACTGCATCTATGGAAATACCTCCATGGAAAAGTATTCATTTGAGCACACCTCAGGCAGACAAAATGGACTCACCTGTGATGACTGGGTCATCCCCTAAATATCCAATTATGAAATCTTTGAAAGAACAACCACAAGTAGGAAGCCCAGGTACAAAATGATCAGACATCATGGAAATGGATCTTGTAGCTGAGGAAAGGGACACAAAAATAGTGAATTTCAAAAACAACATGCATGGAGGTGAAATACACTAAAGCTACAGATATGCCTTCCTCTCAGTAGGAAGTTGATCAGGAGAAATATGCCCTAGTTCCAACCCCAGAAGAATTACCCATTGATGGGTCAAGCACAGTCACAATAGAAGAACATGTCACTATAGCTACTTTAGTTCAAAAGAGTCAGGTAACACTACACTCCCTTTCCATTGAATATTTTAATCAAATGAAATATGAAAACTCAATGTGGGAGTTGGAAAAGGATATATTAAAAAGAGAATTAGGCAGGAAACAACAAGAAGTATAGTTGCTACAGAGAAATATAGATTTGGTTACACATCTAATTCCATAGTTGATAGAATGTAGGCCCCCTCCTAGGGTCTATGCTTTGTGCTTGAAAGAGCATTTTTCATGTATAAATTGATGAGGGTCCTTCAGGATCTACACACATGCATAGATTCACCACAGGAGTTTGTGGCTGCATATGATCAATCCCTAGACTGTGCTCAAAATTTGTTGTGTGAGATTTACCTGAATAAATATGTTGTTCCTTCTAATACCGATTGGAATCCTTTTTTTTTTGTTGGAGATGTCCACTTGTCCCCTTTACTTTCTTGGTCTAATAATAAAATCAACTATGGGGAACAATTGAGAAAATACAAGGAAGTGGAACAAACTATCACACTACCCTTACGACTAGAGAGTGTTAATCCCTGTAGGATGTATTTTGATTGGATGGAAATAGCATATGGGATGAAAGACTCTATCCATCGAAAAAGGATACTGAACAACAAAGAAGAGGTATTTGCATCATTTGAAAAGCTCTCTTTATCGGATGGGAACAGGACAACAGAAGGGTTGAGACAAAGATGGGAACAATTACCATTGGCATTAAAGAAGGTTGAGCCTCACAGCCTTATGAAATTAAGAGTTTGGTACAGAGATTTCAATGGTACTTACGCCTGGGTAGGCAACCTTATCCTAAAAGGTGGCTTCCACTTTCCTTCCAACCCCCTCTTCTCCTAAGGCCACTATATAGCTATATTGACAATGAGGTAAATGAACAAATGGAAATGAGTAGGGAAATCAAGATGGAGCACACTAATGGTTATTACTGGCACATGGGAACCTCTATGACTAGTGAGACATAGGAAGGGGATCTTCAGGTACTTGTGAAGATCAGGAATTTTTTGGTGCCCGAGGATAGGCATTGGTCTTCGTAGGGGGAAAAATGATAGGGCATATTAATGCCATGCTATAGAAGCCCTAGGACATACTCTTGCTAGGATCTTTTCCATGTTTTCATAATGCTTATTATTCTTTTCCAGATACTTTTACTTATTTTTTTTTTTATGTGGAATGCTGCCACTGAACCTATTTTGTGATTGGAAACACTTAAACATGCTACACCTAGATGAAGATACTAGATTACTTATTTTGGAAATATAGTTATGTCTTTTTGAAATAAATTTGTTATTTAAACATGAATGATGAATGTTCATCTTGATGTCTATTATCATAAATTTATCTAACATCTGGAGTGCAGTGCACCAAATTAGAAACTGTTACCTTGACTAGGTAGAACACGCCCATGTTCTGGACGCTCAACCCAGTCATACAAAAGGTGCATATGGGGAAGCCTCAGGCCCAGCGTAGATGGTTTTGAGATGATCAAGGTGGTAGCAAGAAAGAAAGGACTAGGCATCATAATATATTCTCTGAGGAAATCTAGGGAAGAGTGGGAAGATGGATTTTTTATCAAAAGCATTTCTTTCCTCTTTCATGGATCGATTCAATCTCCAGTTTTGTAGTTTCCTTTCATGTTTAGTATGGCTATAATAAAAGCTCCACTGATCTTTATGGTATGAATAGATATCAGTTAGATATTTTTTTAAATAAATCCCCGCTCCTGCACGAGAAGGAAGGCATTATCGGTTATAGTTTACATTCTATTTTCTTTACAGTTGAATTTGCAATACGTTTTTGAGCAATAGCGCATGAAGTTTTAAATCTACGGTTCAGTATAATTGAGTTTGGATACTCACTCAAGGGGCCCACTTGGTGAGGAATCTAGGTTAGCTAGATAGGATCATTTGCATATAGTTTAAGTTTCCTTCATTTTGGTTTTATAACTCTAGTGTTAATACGGTTCCTACAGCCAAAAGTCGCAGGGTAGTCCAGAACTTCCTGCATCCAAAGAGGTAAAGCTGTTGAAAATGCTATGATTATGTTTTCCAATCTTTTCAAGTTATAGTGTTCCTTCAACTAATTTCACTTCTGCATTTTCTTTCCAGCATTCTTTACAGGTTTAGAATAGTTTCTTCTCAAAAGTAATTTACTTCCTGCAGCCATAGAATAGTTTCCCTTCAAAAGCAATTTGTTTCCTGCAGCCATAGCGTGGTCTGAGTTAAAATCCTTGGTGCATATACTTTGCTGACCCATTTCAAGTAACACATCCCTAGGTTGATAAATTAAATGAGTTTCTATAAAGGAGGATAGCTACTCGGTCGGATGTCCAATCCCTGAGTTATGGTACTTGCCTAGTATTTGATACCTTAAGTAGAACCGATCAGATGGTAAGGAATGAAACATGGACCACTTCTCTCAATAAAACCTTCTTTATACATAATAACATTCTACACAATGTTTGAGATCTTTAGTACCAATGGATAAGATCTATACGTTATAATTCAAATGCATCGACCAAAGAACAATGAACACATCCAAGATAGGACCGACCCAAAACAAATGTTCCACCATATATTGCACACTAAAAGGGACCACAATCAATACTGACAATGATAAACATTTAAAGCACATCTTTTGGTGAACACTTCTACCGATGCACCAAATATATTGGTAGACACATCAACTGACACAAAAAAACAAGAAAAACATAGATGAACCACAACTATGCATCGAATATGTTGACATAATTGATAACAACATGAATAGCATCAAATTCACATTCTAACAACTGTACAGCTATGTAAATAGTGTATTAGTTAATTGTTTGTCTCAGAGACTGTTCATATTATATTGTGTTCAAATGTGGACTAGAGATATGATATGCATTTGTATTTCTTGGATAACAGTAGAAGATTCTTTGATAAGTTGAAGGATAGGATGAGTTTGTGGAACTAGTTTCCTCCTATGGAAATGTAGATGTATAAAAATGTCCCTTTGAAATTCCTATTAGTTAAATTTAATTGAATTAATACCCCTCTTGACTATATAGTTAATTTTAATTAATTAATTATATTTCCCTCATTCATCTACATATTTAATTAAATGTGTTCATTTCCTAAGTTATTTTAACTTATTTTAAATACATCCCCTCTAAATTTATTAAATCTCATTTAATATATTTTCCTCGTCATCCCCTTTTTAAATAAATGTCTTATTTAAATCCCTCCATTATTCCTTTTTCTTATAAACCATGATTAAATTTAATTTAATTTAATTTAATCCTAAACCCAACCTAAATCCTAGCATAATCCCATCACACTCATCCACTAAGCCTACCCTTTTTAGTTAATCTTTGATTAAATCACTAAACTATGTTATTCCTAAATTCATTAGCCTAATGTTATGCTCGCACATGTGTGAGTAACTCTTCCCAAGGTGGCCAACCACCTTCCTTAAATAGCCCAACCAAAATCTTACAACTTTTTCCCCTCTCTCTTCTTCCAAATTTTCTCAAACATGTGTGAGAAACCTTTGATCTTTTCAACCTTAAATGCTCCATATTGACCAAAGTTTCTCAGCCATGTGTGAGCAACTTTAAATTTTTCATGGCCATCCCCTTTGCTCATATGTCTCTTATGTGGCCTCCACATAGGATCCATCTCATCCAAGCCCTCATCTTCCTCCAAAAATCTATAAATAGGATTCTCTCCTCAACCATTTACCATCCATTAGAATTACATTGTTATCATGCTAGTTTGAATTCAAGCATTTTAGAGATTTTCATGCTAGTTCATCTTAGTTCATTTTGAATACAGGTTAGCTTAATATTTTCATATAACATTGCACCATTTAGTGTTTGGAACTAATCTTAGTTCATCTTTCATCCCATCTTCATCTTCATCTTATATTTCATCATCTTCATCTCCATTTTTTTGATCATTGGTTCAACTAGTTCCTCATACTAGTTTAAATCCTCTTTGGTCTCCATTGCATGCATTATAGCTTCATTTGAATGTTAGGAGAGAATGTCCACATTTATCCATCAAGAACAAATCAAATGGAATGATGGTGGTTCTATTTTAGTTTAATTGGAGGTTATGTGTTTAAATTTGTGTATGCCATGTTTTAATGCTAACGTTTTCCTTATTTGAGCTTGACTACATAGGCAGGTTTTGCATGTATAAACTTTGATTGGTTTAAGGATGATGTTGTCTTCAATGTAAATAATAATCTCTACTACATAGAAGAGGTAGAGTCTAAAATTATTTGGGAGATTGTGTTTTCCTATGAAATTATTGGGGATGAATATATGAGCTTTATTTAGACTCTAAAGGATACTGGTGTTGCAAAGATTGAAGTTGTGGTACAAATTTATATTGATGTCGATGAAGGGAAAGAAAAAGATAAGGGTAAAAGTATGAGAAAGATGCCTACAGAGGATTTGTCCCTTGGGAATCAAGAAAAGAGTGCCAGATAGATGTGTTCAGAGTGCTTCTCTACTCTAGTGGTTTTTTTAAGTGATAGTAAAGAGGTAGAACAAAAAGGTGTTGATAAAAAAAAGGAAACTAAATAAGTTAATGTTCAGGTTACTATTGGTAATGAGAAATAGGTTTCTTCTCTTTTCTCTTCAGTCAAATTTTATATGTAAGTTGAGAAATTTTCTACTAGGTTGAGTACGTCAGGATGACTAAATATTATTGGGGATAGGATCTAACATATGACTAGGATACTCTTGAGTTTCTCTGAGATAAGTTTGGATTTTTTGCACATGCTTCTTCTAGCTTAGTGCATTAGAGTGGTGCATCTATCTAGGGGGAATTTTTGACTTATTTTTATTTTTGATTTATGCTAGTGCTTGTTATCAGAGTTGTGCAAAGATAAGTGTGTTTTTGGCCTTCGTACTTGATGAAAAAGGGGGAGAAATATAAGGAAAATATTTATTTGATATGTGTTCAAGATTTTTTTGGTTATTTCAGTAGGGTGGAGTTGATAGTGATTTATTTCATAGTACTCCATTTTTGGTGGTTGTTTTCCATCAATGAAAAAGGGGGAGATTGTTGGAAATATATGATTGGTTGTCTATTGTCATTGATGTTAAACATTGGGATCCAGAGGTTTTTTTGTTTTCTCAAACACTGTAGTCCTAAAGTTTTCTAGTTATATCTTTGGTCTAGAAGAAGGATGTGTTAGAATAAATACAACACACATAATTGAGGGGGGGTGGGGGGTGAATCAATTGTGAACAAAAACTCAATACCTTTAACCAAATTACCAACTTAATCTTAGATCCAAAAGATAAACATGAATGTAGGAACATAGCATAGTAATCAACACATAACACAAGGATTTTTTACGTGAAAACCCAGTTAGGGGAAAAACCACGGTGGGGATCAAACCCACAAGATGAATGTACTCTATTAAAATAATGATACCCTGTTAGGAGTATTAAAAATGGTAATGCACATGAATTCAAGAAAATCACCTAGTACTCACTGCTTAAATATAACAAGGATCTCAATCCCAAGGAAGGTTCGCTTCCTTACAACAATCTCTGGACTCAAATCATAGACAAAATAGTTTCCAAGCTCACGAACTAACAAAACAACATCTCTGATATGCCAATACAGTTCCAATGAAGTACATTAAATCTCTGCCTCAATTGTAGATCCCACTCATACTTTTTCTCTTCAGCATCTTATTCTTTCTTCATTACATTCACATACACTCCCATAAATTCATAATTACAAATGATTATATATTTATACATATTACATTAATTTATCGCAACTAGGTCAGCCATGGACCTAATTAATATTAATTAAATACAACTCACTACTCAATATGATCCATTGAATGTTAGCTAAGATATAGAAATGACCATAACAATATCCTTGAGCATGCTCCAGATCCATAAATCATGCCACAATCCATCGCAACATGTTCCACCGCCAAGTCGGCCAAGAAAAATAAGAACAACATGCTACATGAAGAATCTTCAATTCCAATCACACAACCCAATGCTATCTACCAAAAAAAATAGAACATGATCAAGAAACATTAGAAAGCAGCATGAAATACCATGGCATTAACAGGAACAACTCTATCTCATAAATCAAAGTCATCCCAACACTTTTCATCATGAACACTAAACCATATCCACTGTCATAAGAGAAAATAGCTTACCGACATCCAAATCGTGAACCACTCAAACTGTGGATACACATTCATGTCCTAAACTCATGAACATGTTTAAAACAAAGAATATTGCCAAACTGGTCCACACCAATCCAATAACTAAAATATTGTCTCTGACAAAATAACCAAAATAACAATCTCTGATAAATCCTTCATAGGTCACCCATATCAACATGCGAACCTCTACCACTTGAACTGAATCAAGTATAGACATCCTCAAACACATAACTATCTTCCCAACATACGATATTCAATATAGTAGTTGTACCATAGAAATCATGTTACTGAATAAAGTAAGAACATTATCTTCAACAACATAAATATATTGATGTCAATGAAAAAACATTAGTGCCAACACATATATGTGTAAACTGAACAATATCTCAATAGGATGTTGGTCCAGAAAGAAGTAAGGTTGTGTGTTGGAAATGATAGTATTTATGAGCCTATAGAAAAGTGAAAGACAAGTATGTATTTAGTGCTACATAATATTAGAATAAAAGTATGTATTCAAAGCTATAGAACAGTGTAAGACAAGTATGTATTCAATGCTAAAAAATAATGAAAGATATGTATGTATTGTAAAGATTGTGTGAATGATACTTTAGAGTTATTTTATTAGGTCTAAAATTTATTGGTTCTATTGAGATGTCAGTGGTTCAGTACAGAGTTATGCTGTGATACAATTGCATATGATAGTTGTTCAGTTGTGTGTTTTTCAAAATGTTTCTACTCCATAAATAAAGGTTGAAGATGTCAAGTGTGATTTGAATTGTATTAAAATTTAGGTCTTGGTTGTGGTGTTTCTTGGTGATCCACAAACTATTCTTGGTGATCCTTAAATAGTTTCATCAAGTGTGTTAGGTATGATCAATTGTTGTTCTGGTCCAAAACTTTGTTGTGATGGATTCTAATGTAGATTGCTTGCAAGTGACATGAATTATAACATGGTGTGTGGATCTCACCATCGCTTGTGGTGATTCAAATACAACTAGAAAATGATGTGGTTCTTAGTGCAGTGTGTTACTACACATTTGAGATGGTTATGGAAGTTCTAGTAATTTTGGATCTGGTATTGGGCTTTGCATAATGTGTTCATAGTTCCTCATTCTCCTAGAGTGGATTATGCTTCATATTTTTTGTCTAGATATTTCATTTATATTTATCTCTTATCTACATGGGTTTGTGCTATGTTTAAGCTATGTATTTAATATTTATCTCTTATCCAGATAGGTCCATGTTATGTGTAATCTATGTTTTGGTCCAAATGCTTCTGGCATGGGACCATATTTTAATTTGTTGTTGACATGGCCAACTTGTATTTTAATTTGAAATGTTTTTGGCATGGTCAAACTTGTTGTAAAATCTAATGATCTGTCTTGTATATAAGTACAATGTGTGCTTGGCAAAGGCAAGAGAGTGTGATGTGTGAATTAGTAAAGATATATAAGAGTAAAAGTACAAAGTTGTGTCACACTTTTATAAAGGAAATGGTTAATGTTGATTCAAGTTTTTAAATTAATTTATTAAAAAGTAGCATATATGTTGAGAATCTTAAATTGATATAAAATAATTAAATTTTTAGTTTTTAATTTATTTAATGTTTGTAATTTTTTTTTAATTATTTAAATATAGTTTTCTATAAAATAAAAATTAAGTTGATAAAATACTGAAATTGGAGTTAAATTGTTTGTCGCCCTTTATATAGTAATTTTTTTCTTTTTCTTTTTCATTATTTTTATGTGTATTGATAACTTGAAACTTTAGTGCATGGATACATTTTTTCACTAATTTTGTAAACATATATTTAAATATAAAATATAAAATTCATGTTTACCGAAATATATCTCTTACCATTTTTCGTTAACTTTTGTCTTCATTATTCATCCAAAATAGAAATGAATTATATCATCTTGACATAGGTTCTTTCCTCTATTGCAACATATTTGTTTTCAAAAAGTTTAAATAAATTTACTATTTTTCCATGACATATCAACCTTATATTTTTGTGTTGATGACTATTTTTTTTTATATTGAGATTGTGTATCAACTGGAGAAATTACAGAGCTTATCAAAAGATAGCCAAAATTACCAAAAAAGCAACATGAGTTTGTTGCTGCAGATACTAACCTAGACTAGATCAAAGTCTTAAGACAATGTACAAAGTATGCTTTAATATCAGAACTATAAGGACTTATACATCAACAAAATTGGTTATGCTTTAAATAAAAGTTATTTGTAAGAATCTCCCCATCCATCTGTATCGGCCCTGTTGTCTGTGGTGTCCCATCCATCATTGTTGCTCCTTCGTTCTTCGCTACTCTAGTTATCATTATCGTCCTGATTGTTCCAGTTATCACTGGTGAATGTGCCCTCCTAGGCCCCTATTCTGATGTCCTATGTTGCATTGGTGACCTGACTATTGGGTGTACTAGGATGGTTCTCTAGGGCAGGGTTCTCTGCTTTTGAAATCTCTTCTTGTGTTGTCTCGATATAATTGACAGACTGGATGTCCCTCTTGAACATAATCATTGCCCCTTCCTACAGCAGTGATAGGAATATTTCTTTTGAAACCTCTATCCTTGTTGTGACCTGAGAAACAATGTTAAGATGTGCGAGTTTTATGAAAAACTTAGTAAGGTCCCGCTTTCTGGCTTGAAATATTTCCTCATTTCTCTACTTCCAAATGACCCAAAGAATTTTAGCAGTCAAAGAAAACCAAAAAATAATCATTTTTAAGTCAAAAGCATCCACAAAACCAGAGACAACTTATTTCCAGGAGAAAAATTTAGGGCAATTCCACATAATGGGGCAACCAAGAAAACTAGCCCAAATCTTTTTAGAAAATTCACATTAAAAAAAAAGGTGTTCAAAAGATTGAGGGCAGTTACAAATAGAACAATTAATGATCTGGTTTCCAGAGTGTGCAAGAAGGACCTGACAACAAGTTTTTTAACAAAGTAGCCATCTAAAGCATAAAACCTTAGGTTCAATTGGGGAGTGCCATAAAAAATCAAAGAAAGAGAGCCATCTATTGCTAGACTAGTTGAAGTTCCAGTTGGAGTTAATTCTGTGAGTAGTTTTTAAGTCTTCTTTAAGCATTGCATAAATTTTTTTGCAAGAAAAATCAACAACCTTGTTACCATCTTTCCATTTAATCAAGTCAAGCATATGTGTAGAGGAAACCATCCTGCTGGGGAAACATCTTCCCACAACCTTAGATATCAGGGTATAGGTTTTCTTTTGGGACTATGGTATGTAGAAGGTTCCTTGGATATCCTCCCAAGTTCTCAGATTTTGATCCCTCAGCAAATCCTGAATGAGAGTGATACCTTTCATATGCCAACTCTTTTCAGAGCAAGACTAAGTTAATGCTAGCCGTTTTACATTTAGATATAACCCCCACCAAATATACCTATCCAAAACTGCACATGTAGGATTTTTCCAAACAGCACCCCTTGAACAGACCTGAGTCTTGACCTGACACCAAGCCTTCCATATGGTTTGAAACACTTTGGAACCACTAAATTTTATTTCAAAGTCTCCAAATACAATATCATGCAAAGGGGTGTCCTTCCATAATTTTCCTTTTTTGATGCTAGATCTCTCAATTTTATTCCTAACCAAAACTTTCCAAGGTTCATTTCCTTTTAGGGATTTAAGGATCCATTTGGAATCTAGTGCCAATCCTTGTGACTGGAGGTCCCTCATACCCATTCCTCCTCTTCTTTTTGGAATGCATCACCATTCCCATTTTGCACAGTGTCTCTTTCTGTTGCCCATTCCATCAAACCATAAGAACTCTCTAAGAATTTTCCCAAGTTAGTTAATCTAGCTATTGGCCAACATCCATGAAGAGGCATAGTATATAGCACAAGAGGAGAGAACTTTCTGTACTACTTGAGCTTTGCCAGCAAGAGACAACATGTGAGATTTCCATTTGAGGTGTTTGTGCTCAAATTTTTTATATATCTAGGTCCACATGTCATTAATAGAGGGTTCAATGGCAAAGGAAATGCCAAGGTATTTGACAATGGTAGAGGGGCCATCCCATTTCCATTCCTTATCCTCCAGCCACCTGGGAGGCTTGTCTGACCCTCCCAATATTTTGGATTTGTGAGGAGCCACTTTTGCTCCAGAAGCTGACCAAAACATCTATAGCCAGATAAGAGTATTATCAAAGTTATCCTCTTCAAGATTAATGAAAAGAGCAGTGTCATCAACAAACTACTCAACAAAAAGATCTTCACTATTAGGTAATTTTATCCCTTTGACAGGGGGACCTATATCTATTGCCCTAAGAATATAGGTCAATGCATCTGCAGCTATGACATATAGTGCAGGTGCCAGGGGACATCCCTATCTAATGGATCTTTCTAGGGGGATGTGTTCTAAAATCTCTCCATTGACATCAATGACTGTTGAAGATTCTTTCATTAGGATACTTACCCATTTGCAGAAGTAGTCTGGGAATCCAAAAGCCTCTAACATTTTTAGAACAAAAGACCACTCAATTATATCATACGCTTTCTCAAAATCAAGAAGTATCATAGCCACCTTATGCCCATCTATTTTATCCCATTGCATACCTTCCCAGCTAGTAATTAGATTGTCTAAAATGTATCTTCCATTGATAAAATCGGTCTGGTTGACTGATACCAGATTCTTTAGAATCTCACTAATTCTTCTAGCCAGAATTTTTGCAATGATCTTGTAGGAGATGTTTAGAAGGGTAATGCGTCTCTAATTCCTTATTTGAGATTTGTCCCCCTATTTGGGTAGGAGTTTGATCATACCTTTTTTTATGTCCCTCCCAAGGGACCCATTCTCATAGGCTTCTTCATATACTTCAAGCACTTCCCCTGATATCCATTCCTTATTCTTTTTGTAGAATTCTGCTAGAAGACCATCCACCCCAGGTGATTTTTCATTTGCTAAGGACCCAATGGTTTCATCAATTTCTCTAAGACTGATTCTTTGTTCAAGTTCCAGTCCTTGTTTTTGGGACACTTTCTTAGGAATCATGTTGATGCATCTGTTCATAACTTCAAATTTTTCAGAATGAAGTTCAGAGGAGAACAACTTCTTATAGTATTCAACAAAAGCTTGCAAAGTATCTTCATTATTGGAGGTAATACCATTGTCTGTTTGGATGCCATTGATATCTTCTCTACCATATTTAGCTCTGATAAAGTTGAAGAAGTACTTAGAACCTCTGTCCCCATCCTTGATCCATCTGGCCTTGGCTCTAACCTTTTGACCTTGAATTTTAGAGTTTTGGATCTTCCAAAGATTGGATTTAGTGTTGATAAGAGATTTTTCCAATTCCAAATCGTGACCTCTAGTCTTCAGTTAGGATTCAATTTGGTTCAATTGCCTCTAGTACAAATTTTCTTTCTGGTTCCTATCAAGGGCTTCTTTGGTCCCAACAATTCCTCCAGACCTTGACTAGTTGAACCCATTTATCTTTGGTAGAGAGCTCAGAGTTGCAGAATTTGGAGAGGGATGTAGCAGTCTGTAGAGCTTGAGGGGAATCCTGTTCCTCGAGCAAGGATGTATTCAATTTGAAGAGGCTCTATCTCTTTTTCTTGAGGATAGGTGAGGGAAGATTATCTAGTGGGATTTTAATATGAATGGGAGAATGATCAGACATACTAACAGGGGTCACTTCCACTAGGTTCTATCCAGAGTTCTTACTAATGTTAAAACACGAAGGGTTGAAGTACACCCTATCTAGTCTACAATATACTTTGTTCCTATTGGCTTGATTGTTACACTATGTGAACCAGATGTTGTTGTATTCTTGTTTCATATTCTCCAAAGGATCCTTAATTTGGAATCTCCTCTTAAACTTGGCCCAGAAATAGAATTCATTTCCTTTCCAACTATGTTTATTCCCACCACATTTATCCTCTCTACTCTCAATCATATTGAAGTCCCCGATGAATATCCATTTAGACTCAGGTGAATTAGATGCCAACCAATCCCACAACTGTGCCCTATCTTGGTAGTCATTTGGGGCATAGATATTGCATATTCCTATTTCCTGATTGTTATCCTTGAAGATCCCCCAAATAACCCTCTGAAAAGGGGATGTACCTTTAGAACTAATCTTACTAGCCCATTTGTCACTAATCAACATGGCCACACCTCCTTTCCCTCTAGAATGTTCTGAATATATGCATGTGGCCTTCTTCCATATGAATTGAAGGGTATTTAGGGCTTGAAATCTAGACACTTTGATCTCTTGGAAACAAATGATGTCCTTGTAAGGTATCTCGTTGCACCAATTCCTAACAATATACTTTCTATCTGGCATCTCCAGACCCCTGATGTTCTAGTTAAATATGTTCATCATCATAAAGTTTTGGGGGGGTGAGGATTCTGACAGAGTCTATTAAAGCACTCTGGGATTTACTTTTTTTTTATTCTAAGGTTTTTACCACTATTTTTCAAATTGTTGCTCCTTTCATAAGTTTTCTGTTTCTTTTTCTTGGAAATCACTTCTACAAAACCATCCTCCACATTGTCTTTTTTACTGTGTACTGTTAAGGCTAGGTGATCGTTAGAGGAATAGGTGTCCTCCTCACTAGAGTTTAGTTTTTGGTTTTCATCAACAAGGTGTGTGATAAGTGTTTCAAGAGTCATGGCATCAGAAAAGACCTCACCCTGTCCAACCGAATGTTGTTTGGATAAAATCTTAGCATTTTTGTTTCTAATTTTGGATAAAGCTATCTGCTGAGCATTTTGGCATGAGGTATTATCCTCGTTCACCTTTTCTCTAGGAATAGGGATGTATTGTGGCTGACATGCAAAAGGGTTCGACACCTCTTTGTTTTGGGTAGCCATTTGGACAACAAATTCATCTTCAAATAGAGCATTGGAAATGGATACAAATTTATCTAGATGGGAGTTCACTGTATCCTTATTATTAATCCTGTTATTCTTAGTAGTGTTCGCGACATTATCGTCTTTCCTTTGTGTGTTATGTTTATCATTTTCAACATTCGAGTTGGGCAAGGGATTATTGTCTTTATTGTTTAATTCTTCTCCATTAAAGGTCTTGTTGGTAATTTTTCTTGTCTTGAATATGCCTTGTAAAATTTTGAAGTCTCCTATCATTCATGTTATCCAAAGGTTTAAAATCATGGTTAAAATTGTTCTCATGCCTCTGCAAATTTTGTTCTAGCCCTCAACCTAGTTAGAAATGCTGAAAAAACCTTGTTTCATATCTCCTAGTGTAAATTTGGTCATAAAAACCCTAAGCGTTGAAATGTCTTCTAATTTTGTGTTACTTTTTCACTTAAATCATGTCTCGAATGGGTTCGCTTTAAAGTGGTCATGTTTATTAAAGTTGTTAATCCTAACACCGTGGTCTTACATTATTCCCTAAGTCCAAAGTCTGTTGATGTTTTAATTAAAGTTATTATTTGTCGAGAAAGTTTGTTTTAACCGGATGACCCACTTAATAGCTTAATACCAAACCAATCGACATCTATCATGTAAGCCATTAAGCCGTGACATCGCGTGTTGTTGGTGGGTACGATGGTCGTAAAGGTTCTCATTTAATCAGTGGGAAGATCCTGAAAGAATAAACGGTAGACTTAATCGCTTAGTCCCAAGATGTGCATCATCTATCATGTAAGCGATTAAGCAGTGCCGACACGTTGTTGGGACTGAAAAAAGTAGTAAGGGTTTTTGAAGTACCATGTTAAAATTTTGCATTTTGACCCCCTAAAGTGCTTTTTGAGCTTATTTTCCTAGATGAGATTCTGAATTTTTCCATGCATGTAAAGTACTTATCACTCTTGTTTAGGCATATGAAGACATCCCAGTTCATTAATTTCAATTTTTGAGTTATTTCCTGATGTCTTGTTTTGAGCACTTGTCAAAATCTGCATTTGTGCCAAAGTGTCAATCTGTTGTAATAGGCCTAGTTTGCCTTTGAATATCTCACACCCAGAAATGTTTCATTACCCACCACTTTGGGGATGTTTAGCATGCATATCAAAGAAATTATATTTCAAATCCCAATTCATTTCAATATTTTTTGACTAGGTTTCAAACCCCTCAAAGTTGGTAGTTTACTATTGTCATACATTGTGTAATTGATCAGAATTCTGAATAGCCCTGTTTGACTGACTGTAACTTTTGACCTAGTGACCTAATTGAAAAAATTCCTCTTGTAATCCATAATAGAGGTCAAATACTTCTTGAATTTCCGTCTTCAAGCTGTGAAAAGTCTATTTGGTCAAGTTGCTAAGCCCATTCCATTTGCAGTTTCTATCAGTGTGCCAAACTGTCAAATGCAGATTTCTGAATGACCTACTTTGAGGTCTTACAATTTCACACCCGGTTGAGTGAAATGGATAATTGAAAGCTCCCCTACATTCTAGGCATGGAAATGTGCTATCTTGATCATTTTTAGGTCATGATGAATCCATTTGTCCAATTTTCCAATCTGATTCCGTTTGCAGTTTCTAACAATTTGATGCAGATCAGTTGCACAGCTTGGTCGGAGGCCCTGTTTGTGAGGTTATATCTTGAATACCATGATTGGTCACATCAGGAAAATGGTTTCCTTGAATTATAGACCAAATTTTCTTCAATTTTGCAAGGTTTCAGATCCTGAGGGTTTTTTTTGCACACTTTCCAAGTTTCTTTCGATTTGCAGAAATCGGTATTCCTTATGTTTTTGGTTTTCTGCATTTCCAAGTGGCTACTTTTGAGGGGTTGACAAATGTTCCTTGATGATTTTCAAGAGGCACCCTTCTGGATCTATATTCTCCATATAGCACACTTCCAATGTCTAGAAGCTTGGGTCTTCAGGAGGTCGTTTGACTTGTTTTCAAAGTCAAAACCAAATGCAGTTCATTGTTGTTGGATAGGGTAATTTGCAAAATTGATATAAAGAGGCGACTTGGGCGATTAAAATCTTTTCAGCTGTTTGGTTCTGTCAGTTGCCGCTTTGCAATAGGGAATAATTTCAACCATGGAACATGTGTACGTAGCGCCACATTCTGGTTACTTGATCTTGTCAGTTTTTAAAGGCAGCCCCAAAGGCCAGTTGTCATTAATGTGATCTTTTGCAGAAGTTTAAAAGTTGAATGATTTTGATCACTGATTTGGTGCTATATGGTCTGATTTCACTAAAATTTGGTTGTAAGGTTATCATTGGAATGTTAAGCATTGGCTATCCTTTGTTGTAGATTCATATATGCTTGCAATAGATGGCATGAGCTTACTTCAAGGCGTGATTAGTCTGCGACGACATGGTCCCAATTCAGAACAACATAGCGAGTTTCCAAAAAAGTGGAAAAGGTTACAAACAACTCACATAATGGATTCCTCTTTGAGTGTGTTTGGACTGTATGCTTATGATAGCTTATTGTTGATTGCTCATTCTATCAACACCTTCCTGGATCAGGGAGGAAATTTCTCATTTGTAAAACAAAGTACACCACCAAATAAGAATGGGAGTGAGTCAGTGCTAGCTACTTTGAAGGTATTCAAAGAAGGATTTACATAGGGAGAGCTGAAAGGATGGAGACTTACATGGTAAAAGGAGAGGGGTTCTGCGCAAGACATGAAATGAAAGAAGTAATCTCATATCATTGCAAGATGCATTTAGAAGCTGTAAAGCCAAAGGATACTCATGCAAAAATATGGATGAAATTTTAAACATTTCATGCAATTTCATGAAGACTCTATGCAGCCTGTGATGGAGTTTTCAAACGACATAAAAAAATTGCAGATTGCGCTATAAATAGAAAGTGGAAGAGCCTGTGCCAAACAATATAAAGTCCAGTTTAGTCTGCACAATAAGGCAAGGAAGAAAAGCTTAAGCCATTAAGCCATTGGTCCACGTGGCACAAATGACAAGTGGCACCCAGTGGACCAGTCAGGCAATCAGAGGATGCCACGTGGTGCCAAGTGGTGCAAGTCAAATGCAATTCAGAGGCACCAATCAGAGATCGACACGTGGCGCCAAGTGGACCTGCAGACCAATCAGAGGGTGACACTTGGCGCATTCTGGTGAGATGTGCAGTTTTCGAATGATTTTTTATTTTAATTCATTTCAACAAGTGGGTTAACTAGTGTGCAAGTTGACAAAAAATCAATGGTTGACTTAATGGCTTAATGGAAAGATGCTCACTATCTACCCATTAAGCCATTAAGCCTAAGTGACAAGTGTCACATTCTGGTGCATCCTGGGAAAATAATGAATTAATTAAAATATTTGATTAAATCCATCACAAATGGAAAAGGATTAAAAAGTGAGCAGCTTCAACAAGATCCAAGGGTTGACTTAATGGCTTAATGGAAAGATGCTCACCATCTAACCACTAAGCCATTAAGCCTAGGTGACAAGTGTCACAATGAGACAAAATCTGGAAAAGGGGAAATATTAAAGTTTAATTTGTCTCATTTAAATAGTTCAACTATTGAAAAATTATTAAATGCAAATGCAAATATTTCAAATTTTAATTGAAAATCTGCACGGGAAAGCAAACTTGAATTAAAGTTTCAGAGGGCAAATCTTGTCCAAACTATGGAGTATTATATGTTGTCGGAAAGGTCTCAGAAAGGAGATCATGATTTTGCAGACCAATTGAAGGAAAATCAAATCAAATTTTCACAGTTTCAATTTGAGCAGTTGCAGATATTTCTTGGGGATAGACAGGTGTCAGTGACTGGATCATTTTCCCTTTCTCCTATATCTAGTTTTTTCTCCATTGTAACAGAGGATGTTGAAATCTATGCTGCTGGGTAGCTTCCAGGCTTTGGAGTGTTATTTCTTTGTGTTCTTTGTTTTGCAAATGTACAGTTTCAGATGAATTTTAATGAAGAATGATGGAATCCTTGTTCAAGTATCTGTCTGATGTCTTTATATGCTTGGTTTTAATTCTTGTGCATTAATCTGTAAGGTATGTTAATTCACCAGTTACAAGGTAAATGTGGTCTTGTTTTTTGAGTTTATTTCAAGGAGAGATTAAATCTTGAATGCAAGTTCTGAGATTTTAGGGTCAACACATGAATTTGATGTCCAGATATTGAAATGAGAAGAATGAATTGTAAGGCATTTCATTGAGTTTTTTTGAGTTTTGGAGTTAAGGTTTTCTGGGAATGCATATTTGTTTGACTCTGCTGCCCAATAGATAAGGCACTGGTCTTTTGTTGGTTATGCAGTTTTCTTCATCAATCAATTATTCAAATCACTTTTAAATTTATGTATGAATGCTTGAATGTTTATGTCCTGCATTCTGTGAATTCAAAAGTACATGTTAGTTTCCTTAAAGAAGAAATCCATGGGTTAGCCTGCCTGAGTCTAGAACTCAAAGAGAAGAAGGATTTCATCCTTGTCACATTGGCCATTTTCCTAGTTCTTAGCAGATCATTTAGGTGGGATCCTGCATAAGATTGGTTGAGTTGAACTCCCCTATCTTATAAGTCTGAGAACTATCCATTGATTTTCATGTCTGCATAAGAGGTTTTAGTGAGAAAGTGTTTATGTATGCAGATTTAGTATGTTTTAGGTGCACTCGCCTGAGTGTGTGGAACTCAAATTAGAAGGAGGATCAAACCCTCATCAATTAGCCTTTTCTTGCCCCTCAATTTGTATGAAGAAGCAGATTCATGTGAGTTAGACTAAGCTCCCCAAGTCTAGTTTGCATATTCTCTTTTAGAACTGAAGGATACAAGAAAAAGAGCTAACACGCATGTCAAAGGAAGTAATGTGGGTCCTGTTGCAGGTAGCATAAAGGTGATTAAAGTTTAGAAGGATCTAATGATTGGCATAATTGCTTAAAGGAAAGATGCATGACATCTATCAGGTAAGCGATTAAGCGGTGTTGACATGTGGTAGTTGGTGGACCCGGGTATTCTGAGCAAGCGAGGATTAAGTAGAGACAACTTGTTTCTGATCCAACGAATGACTTAATAGCTTATCGCAGAGATGTGCGAGATCTAATGTCTAAGCCATTAAGTGATTCTAATGCATGTCTAGAGGATGATCTGTAATCCACTAAAGGTAAAGCTGACCATGGGATAAAAGTTGGAGAAGTTTGAGAAGATCTAACGACCCAATTAATGGCTTAAAGAGAAACCGATCGACATCTATCATCTAAGCCATTAATTTGTGACACCACATGTCCTAGTGGGTCCATCTCAGGTCGCAAAGATAGGATTAAAGGAACAACACCTACAGAAAAGATCGATGATCAGATTAATCGCTTGAAGGTAAAGTGCTTGAGATCTAATGGATAAGCGATTAAGCCATGATAATGTGTGGCATAAAAGGTGGGTCTTGTACATTGCAGTTATCATGTTAATAAGGTTGAAAGTATGAAAAGATCAAACAGTCCACTTAATGGCTTAAAGGAAAAGTGATCGAGATCTAGTGATTAAGCCATTAAGCCATGTTGACGCGTGTCTCAGGTGATGACATTGCAGACAGAGTCAGTAAACTCAAGGTGAGATAACTTCCAGATAGGTTAAGATGAATCTAACAGTAGACTTAATCGCTTAAGGAGAAGAAGCACAACATCTATCATGTAAGAGATTAAGTCATGATGACACATGTCCCAAATGAATAGTTATTTTCAGGAATAGAAGAGGGTCGTCAGATGAAGAAGATGTTGCTTGAAATCTATGGCCCAAATTCAAAGTTACTAAAATGAGTTTTAGTGAGCTGTTAAGCCGCGAATTTGAAGCAGGTTAATTGATTGTAGAACGTGTGGCCACTTCAGTTCAATTTAATATGAAATAATAATTTGATTGAAGCAGTATAATTCATCATTTAATCTTGAAGTTGCTATAATTTACCAAAATCAATCAAGCAAAGAACAAAATTGCAGTGATATTATGCTCCTTGCAATAGAATTGCAGAACGGGTAAGTCTTCTTTGATATAGTAAAATTCAGACTTCTAGTAAAGATTTGAAATTTGAAAAGCTTTCAAAATTCTCGTTCAAATATGAATATTATCTCTGTAAAGCCCTAGATTCAAAAATGGCCCCTAGGATTGAACTCTTTGGAGAGGTAGATTACCAGAAGAGAAATGTTAGAGAGGATCTTCTGCAATAATTAAAAGGGTCCACGGGTGATGCAACCCAGATTAAGAGAATAGTCCCAACTCATCCCCACTTTAGAGTAGGAGAGGGTTTATATGACACAGGTAGGTGGGCCAACGATGTTAAAACCAGTCTAAATGGTCTAAGTCTATTTAGAACTTCCTATAGCCAAAGGAACGCTCCTACCCCAGATTGTAACATATGGGACTTAGACATTGGAAATTTGATAGTACCCAGGGTGTTCATGGATACAGATTTGTTCACCCTGATAACCAACACTTATGATAGATTATCTAGGGTTGTTATGGATACACAGGGAAATGTGTTGTTGACTGTCACAATCGATGAATCAGAAGAATTTTCAAGTTAAGTGATACCTCAGTACAAATGGATGATATTGACTTCAATTATTTTAAGGAAGTATACCAAACACAGAGGGAATATTATAGGAATGAAGCCCTGAAAGGATACTTTAATAAGATAGGGGACTTGATTGTAGTAGGGCCAAACACACCAGAGCCATTTAAGTTGGATTATTTCAATGGCAAGGCCAAGAAAATGTATAGTTCCTGTGCTTGGTTCTAGGAGAAGATGAAGAAACAATAATGCATGTTCATATGATTCTCATGGTGGTTTAGATTCTACATCCCCACATGTCAGTAGTTTTTGACTATGCTTCTTACATTTCTCAACAAATGCATGAAGGTCTAATAGGTATCCAAGATAGTAATATACTCAAGCCAATGGGGTGGTATTCCCTTATGATGCACATGTTTCTATTCAACAATGTTGACTTCTTTAAGTAGGAGATGGACCTAACTAAGTTCCAAGATGATGAGGATTTTCCTATTCAAATGTGGAGTGCTGAACTATCATTGGATGGAAAAGAAGCCAGTTATGTATACTTCAACAGGGTTTTTTCCACTAGGCTTAAGTCATTGTTATCCTGATAGAATGCAAGGATCCATACAGATGTGATGAAATTATTGAGACCTATGGAGTTTTCCCTGGAATTAAAAATTGCCCACAGTTGGGGAGATTTGATTTTATACCATGTTTCTACAGTAATAAGGGTTTATGGATTCAGGAGAACCCCCAATATTTTTCCCTATAGAGTGCCTTTAAAGATGGGAATTATAGAGATTATGAGACAATTGGGTGGAATACAAGAAGAAGCCCTTATAGGTAAAATGAAGGGAAGTATCTTCCCTACCCTTACAAGAGCCCATCATTTCATCATCATAAAGCCTGGATGGACATAGTTTGACAAATATTTTGAACCCTACCATCTAGAAATGTCTGTATCCAGGTGTGCAGACAATGAAGATTTCATAATGGGCATGTTCAGAAAGAGAACCAAGTGCTTCACATTAGAGCACCAATTTAATTTTCCCAAGGATATTGTTAGAAAATTTTTTGATCTGAGTGACAAGGAGGTCAGGAAGGAAAAGTGGCTCATGTACAAAAATTCTTTGGAATTTGTTCACAATTTTGATAGATCCTATGATCTTTTGAAGGAATTTTTTCCCTGGGCTAGAAATATTGAGTCCCTGATGACATTATTTGAAGGTATCATGCAGGCCCTTAGTGAGAAGAAACAAAAAATAATGGAAGCTGAGCCAGAAAAGGCTAAGGCCATCTTAAGCAAACTTTCACAAGGAAGGATAATCCCACCAAGTAATTATGTGGTATACAAAAGGAGAGGGTACAGTACTATCATGCCCAAGATTGATAAATCTTTTGATCAGAAAGGAAAGAGGCCAGCAAGTGCTAGTGCCCAAAAGATGCCTTCTCCCAAGAAACAAAAGGTGGAGGGAAAAGAGCAAGAGAGTGAGTTATACTCTCCTTCCCAGTCCCCTTTACATATGGATGACCAAGTCATTGTTGAGAAATTGGTTCAAATGGGAAACACAAGCCAAGTCTTTTTCACTGCGAAAGAGCTACAAGAAGGAGTGCCATAGGCACCTAGGCATAAAACTGTTGATCTCACAATAGCAGAATTTGTAGGAAAAGAGCTAGATCCTGTAACCAAATAGGCCCATGAGGAATTCCTTTCAGATGAAAATTTTGTTAAGGCTAGGGCCTTTATTCAGTTTCTATGGAGAACTCATATTGATGAGTTCAAAGATAAGTGACAGAGGTTGCAAGAAGCCCAACCAAATCAAACCAAGGATGATATTGAAAAAGAGGTCAAGCAAGAGATAATGACCAAATTTGACAAAATCACTCCAGAAGAGGGCAGGGAGTTGGTAAAGAAGAAAGGAGTCATTATCCTACCCCATTGGAATTTGGCTAATGCCATAGTTTTTGATGTTGTTAGGAAGGAAACCAAACCATTGAGCACTACTAGAGCATCAATTGGTGCCCAGTTTAGTGAAGATCATGTAGCTTTGGTAATGTGGTCCCTGAAAAGGAAGGACAAAAGAAGAATGAAAGAAGATGATCAAATTGAGGATGCAAGTAGCCTCATTATCAAAAGAGTTTCGGATACCTTAGGTATTGAGGAAGCTAACCTTGCTTTTCAAAATGCAAATTTGAGTCTGAAGGTAGCTAAAAAGGAGAAAGATGCTTTTGATAGCCTGAACCAAAAATATGAATTTGTCCTAAAGGCATACAATGATGAAAGTGTTAAGTCCCTGCAGAAAGTTGAGAGAATTGCATTTCTGGAGGGGAGGCAAACAGTAAAAATAATGCCTCAGAAGAGGATTTCACAGGGACCCCACCATCCTTCCTCATCAAGTCCCATCATTACTTACCCTCCTTCCACTGCACCATCTTCATCTACTACATTAGAAGAGCTAGAACAAGAAAGGGCCATGCTGAAAGCTACAAGAGTAGAACTAGAAAGGTAGAAGAAAGAATGGGTAGAGTAGTATGTTGCCTTCAGAGAAGCAGAAGCATGGTAAAGTAGAGGTATGTAGATAAAATACATAGTGCTCTTATGCATTATACTCATGAAGTAGTACCCACTGCTATTTATGCTCAAGGTAAGAAGATTGTCAATATTATGAATGAATATCATGAAAACAAAGATAATCTAGATCAGTTGGTGAGCAAGTAGAAAGGGAAAATAGAGGAATTAAAATTATTTCACACCTCTTCAAAGAAAAGTAATGATGTTGACATAGTCCTGACTAGCACCCACAAATGTGTCAAATTACTTTTGGATATGGATATCAGGAGAGACATTGTTATGAGAAAGGTGATGACTTTGAAAAGAGAATATTCACAGGATAAATATGAAATGTTCCCAAACCTCTTTAGGAAGAATGGAAACATCAAGGATGAGGGTTTGTGGTACTGGAAAATGAATGAAGCATTAGTAGTTAGAACTAATAGTATACTAACTTTGGAGAGTACCCTGCTTTTTGCTCAGACTATTGAGATAGTGGGCAAGGCCAGGTCATTTTTCACATTCTGGATAGATGAGATTGAAAAGGCACATGTCACTTGGAAGGAGATCAATAGTAGAAAAGATGAATTTCTTGGCTTCATTTGGCCGAGTGATGAGGTGTACACCTCGTAGAAGGATAGGTACACAATAATTGATCCGGGTGAAGGAGAAGATATGCAGGTGGATGAGGAAGCACAACAGAGCAGTTGATGTAGTTGAAAATGGATATCATACATCACCAACATTAGAGGCAACAATTTCCACATGGCTATCCCCCATTAATTACAAGGCAAATGCAGTCACCATGTGGCCATAGGTCAAAGAATCTGTTGGAATATCTTGTAACAAAAGTGGTTTTTTCTGTCCACTTGCTATTTTGTCCTGTTATTCTCTGAAGCTTGTTCCATCCTTGGTCTTTAAGGATTCCAAGATGACTAGTGCAGGCTATAAATAGTAAGTTGTAACATATTGTAAAGGATGGTAAAAATAAGACTCTAAAGAAGACTTCTGAATTGTGTCTAAGCTTTGGGTTTGAATCAATTTGAATGTATTGAGATCAGGCTTTTATTAATAAAAATACAATGGAATCTCCATTTTGATACCAATGATGTCTTTTTGCATTTACAGTTACCTCTTGTATGTTTGATTTTTAAGGTATCTTAAATGTATTGGTTATAAGGTAGTTGTGTCATTATTTGTGAGTTTCTTTCAAGGAGGGTTTAAACCTTGCAATTAATTTCAGAGGGTTAGGGTTTATGTAGGAATTTGATATAGGGGTGTGTGGGTGAGAAGATAGTTTTTAAGGCATTCTATATAAGGTTTTATTTGTATTTCAATTAATTCTCCCTGGTGTATGTATGTTTTATTCTGACTCTATGGCCCAGGATTAGGCACTGGTCAATTTCTGATAAGTGGTTGTTATCATCAATCAAATATTAATCAATCTTTATATTTATGTTATCTGAAATACATGTCTAGATAATTGTATTTAGTAAAATTCATCTTAGTGATTCCTTGAAGAGAGTATCAATATGTTAGCCTTCCTATTCCAAGTGGCTTAAAAAGAAGAAGGGTCATGAATCCTTAATCCCCTGTCAGACTTGCTGAAAGATAGTAGTCTGTTGAAGGTGCACCCACCTGGAAATGTGGAGCCCAAAGTGTAGAAGGATTTTCATCCTTGTTAATTAGCCTTTTCCCTATGAGAATCTAAATTGGGAATTAAAGAGTCTAGCATTTACTGCTATATGCTGATTCTACAAGAAAAAGAGCTAACAGGTCTTCTGCACATTCTTAAGGAGAGGACAGTCTCATCTGTTATGTCCATTGAGTTTGTAATAGAAGCATACTCCAATGTCCCATATCTTAACAGTGGGCCAAAATTCTTTCTCTCCTTCAATTTCCAGTTAAATTTTGTCAGGGAAGGTAACCTGTGGGTTCAGAATAACAAGGGCACGGACGTTGAGATAAGGAAGGTTTACTCTGGCCTCTTCAACTTGAAGCACTGAGCCCAAGGGTTTGAGGAGAAGCAAAATAAAATGCTATAATTCTAGCTGCACATTTCTAATTTCAATCCATGAAGGGGAGGCCTGGGCAATAACATTGTCTGAGCTAAAACTAGGAGCCCACGGGAGAGCTCTGAAAATAGTTTGACCAACATTCCACAAACCTTTATTTAAGGCTTTTTCTTGCATAGAATGATTTTTGAGAAAGATAACAAATAAGCTTCTTTGAACCATGCGACTAAAACTAATCATTAAGCCCAACATTTTCCCCCATACATTCCCTATCCAATCATCTAGGAACTTCCTAGTAGGGAGGAACTTCATATTCCAGCAAACAAAGAAAATTGCTACATTTTTTAAACGGGATTGCTCAGATTTTATAGCAGTTAAAATTTCCATGTTTAGAGAGAGATTGAGAATCTTGGGGCCAGGTGACAGGATCTTACATTCCTCTCCTCCAAATTTACCCTCTCCCATGCATTCTGTTGGGATTCCAGAGTTACCTCCTCTTTATCTATCTCCATCGGGACAAGGTGATTCTCTTCCATTGTTGTCAACTACTATGAATTGCAATGCCTCTGGTAAAACCATTTCTTCTACAACATCTGCTTTGTAGGATGGTTTAACCTGTTCATTGGCTACTTTAATATTTTGTATTCCTTCCTTCTTATTTCCCATGGAGCTGTCATTTCCATCATTAAGAACCTCTACGTCCATCAGAGAGAAACTCGTGGGAAATCAAAAAATCTTGCAACTAGATGGCTCTCATAACTCAAAATAATGGCACTCTCAAACGATCCAAGGCCAAAATGGGGACTAAAAAGTATTAAAAGAGGTGCATCAAGGGCACACACACGAGAAATAGGAAAAAATGAGAGAGAGAGAGAGAGATCCATAGGTAAATATAAACATGATTCAATCATGGGATGAGATTACCCAATGAAGAAGGTCCAACCATGCAGCTAGAGTCAACACAATGGAAAAAATAACTAGAGATCATCAACAACTCAATAATGAACAATAAACATGCCCATTCAGGAAACATGTCAAATTTCATTAAGGCATACATGCTCGATTACATATAGAAATTTAGATCCATCTTGGATGATGACCTCAAAAATACTTCCCACTCAAATCTCCCAAAACAAATAACAAAGGTGTCAATATATACAAGCTCGCAAGCTACAAGTTGGCCAGAAAAGATCACATTCTCCACGGCAGGAAAATATAACATGCACAAAAAATGATACAACCCAAATCACAAAGAACACCTCCAAATATATATGAAATAATGTGAGATCACAAAATGAGGTTGGTCATGAGCATAATATCATTGAACAATGCAAAAATTAGGATTACAAGCAATAGAAAAGCTTCGCAAGATCCAAAAACTCAAATTAAGCTGTTAGCATGAGGAATAGATAGGTGTGACCAAAAACTCAAGGGATATCCACCAAGATAGAATGGATCATGATGTGAACCCAGACATAGATTCTGCATGATGTCCACAACACACCATAAGGTTTGCAAGAACCAAGAAGCCAACTAGAAGGATTGCCAAGCAAAACACTAAAATAGGAAAGTAAGAAATACCTAAAAGGAAATATTTTTGGTTTATTTAAGATTGCTAATATCCCAAGATGCTCATGCATCAAAATATAAATATCCTATTTAATCAAATAATTATTAAGCATGTTCAATTAATCAATATCAACCAAAAATCCACCATCTTGAAACAATGGAATTACTTCTAAAACCACACCAAAGATACTTGAAAACAAAACATAGCAAGGTAAAACATAAGAATCCAAAAACATGGATATAGGTAAAACATAAGAATCCAAAAACATGGATATAGGTAAAACATAAGAATCCAAAATCAAGGAGCCATCTTAGAGCCCTTTCCATAATGGATTGGAATATTTTGTGGCCTCACCATCAAGAATACTCGATCTCCCACTAGGTACTTCTTGTCAATCCTATGAGCATCTTCATAATTAAACTATCTATCCTATGCTACCACAAGATTATATCATGAGAGAGAGAGAGAGAGGTATGTTTTTGGATTCTTATGTTTTACCTTGCTATGTTTTGTTTTCAAGTATATTTGGTATGGTTTTAGAAGTAATTCCATTGTTTCAAGATAGTAGATTTTTGGTTGATATTAATTTTTAACATGCTTAATAATTATTTGGTTAAAAAGGATATTTATATTTTGATGCATGAACATCTTGGGATATTAGCAATCTTGAATAAACCAAAAATATTTCCTTTTAGGTATTTCTTACTTTCCTATTTTAGTGTTTTGCTTGGCGATCCTTCCAGTTGCCTTCTTGGCTCTTGCAAACATTATGGTGTGTTGTGGACATCATGCAGAATCTATGTTTGGGTTCACATCGTGATCTGTTCTATCTTGGTGGATATCCCTTGGGTTTTTGGTCACGCCTATCTATTCCTCATGCTAGCAACTTAATTCAAGTTTTTGGATCTTGCGAAGCTTTTCTATTACTTGCAATCCTAATTTTTGCATTGTTCAATGATATTATGCTCATGACCAACCTCCTTTTGTGATCGCACATTATTTCATATCTATTTGGAGGTGTTCTTTGTGATTTGGGTTGTATCATTTTTTGTGCATGTTATATTTTCCTGCCTTGGAGAATGTGATCTTTTCTGGCCAACTTGTGGATTGCGAGCTTGTATATATTGACACCTTTGTTATTTGTTTTGGGAGATATGAGTGGGAAGTATTTTTGAGGTTATCATCCAAGATGGATCTAAATTTCTATATGTAATCGATCATGTATGCCTTAATGAAATTCAACATGTTTCCTGAATGGGCATGTTTATTGTTCATTATTGAGTTGTTGATGATCTCTAGATATTTTTTCTATTGTATTGACTCTAGCTGCATGGTTGGACCTTCTCCATTAGGGAATTTCATCCCATGATTGCATCATGTTTATATTTACCTATGGTAATATAAGGCTAAGGCTCTCTCTCTCTCTCTCTCTCTCTCTCTCTCTCTCTCTCTCTCTCTCTCTCACACACACACACACACACACACACATTATTTTATTAGGTCTAAAATTTATTCATTCTATTGAGATGTTAGTGGTTCAGTACAGAGTTATGCAATGATACAATTGCATATGATAGTTGTTCAGTTGTGTGTTTTTCAAAATGTTTCTACTCCATAAATAAAGTTTGAAGATGTCAGGTGTAATTTGAATTGTATTCAAATTTAGGTCTTGGATGTGGTGTTTCTTGGTGATCCACAAACTATTATTGGTGATCCTAAAATAGTGTCATCAAGTGTGGTAGGTATGATCAATTTTTGTTCTGGTCCAAAAATATGTTGTGATGGATTCTGATGTAGATTGTTCGCAAGTGACATGACTTATAACATGGTGTGTGGATCTCACCATCACTTGTGGTGATTTAGATACAACTAGAAAATGATGTGGTTCTTAGTGCAGTGTGTTACTACACATTTGAGATGGTTATGGAAGTTCTAGTAATTTAAGATCTGGTATTGCGCTTTGCATAACGTGTTCATAGTTCCTCATTCTCCTAGAGTGGATTATGATTCATATTTTTTGTCTAGATATTTCATTTATATTTATCTCTTATCTACAAGGGTTTGTGCTATGTTTAAGCTATGTATTTAATATTTATCTCTTATCCGGATAGGTCCATGTTATGTGTAATCTATGTTTTGGTCTGTATGCTTCTGGCATGGGACCTTATTGTAATTTGTTGTTGACATGGCCAACTTGTATTTTAATTGTAAAATGTTTTTGGCATGGTCAAACTTATTGTAAAATCTAATGATCTGTCTTGTATATAAGTACAATGTGTGCTTGGCAAAGGCAAGAGAGTGTGATTTGTGAATTAGTGAAGATATATAAGAGTAAAAGTACAAAGTTGTGTCACACTTTTTTAAAGGAAATGGTTAATGTTGATTCAATTTTTTAAATTAATTTATTAAAAAGTAGCATATATATTGAGAATCTTAAATTGATATAAAATAATTAAATATTTAGTTTTTAATTTATTTAATGTTTGTAATTTTTTTTTAAAATTATTTGAATATAGTTTTCTATAAAATAAAAATAAGAATTAAGTTGATAAAATAGTGAAATTGGAGTTAAATTGTTTGTCACCCTTTATATAGTAATTTTTTTCTTTTTCTTTTTCTTTTTCATTATTTTTATGTGTATTGATAACTTGAAACTTTAGTGCATGGATACATTTTTTCACTAATTTTGTAAAAGTATATTTAAATATAAAATATAAAATTTATGTTTACCGAAATATATCTCTTACCATTTTTTCATTAACATTTGTCTTAACTATTCATCCAAAATAGAAATGAATTATATCATCTTGACATAGGTTCTTTCCTCTATTGCAACATATTTGTTTTCAAAAAGTTTAAATAAATTTACTATTTTTCCATGACATATCAACCTTATATTTTTGTGTTGATGACTATTTTTTATAAAAATAAAATATTAAATATTAAAAAAAATTAAAATATTAAAAGATATATTTTTTGAGATATTGTTCATATTATGCATATATGTGTTGTCGTTAATGTTTTGTCATTGATTTCAATATATTCCTATTGGTGACAGTGTCTCTGAGACGTTTAGTGGATTTCTATGGTACGACTACTATATTGATTATCAGATGTTGCAAAGATGGAAATGTATTTAGGGGTGTCTTTACTTAATTATGTTCAAGTGCCATAGGTTCACATAATTATTTGAGAGATATGTGAAGGATTTATCAGATAGTGATATTTTGGTTGTTTAGTCAGAGATAGTGTTTCAGTTATTGGATCAGTGTGGATCGATGTGGATTGGTTATGTAATATTATTTTTTGCTAACCTAGTGGTGAGTTAAGGACTTGGATGTGTGTCCTTAGTTCAAGTGGTTCATGATTTAGATGCTGGAAATCTATTTTTATTTTATGGCAATGGTTGTTGATTAGTGTTCTTGATGAACAGTGCAGAGATGAGTATGATTTCTGAGACAGAGTTGTTCTTGTTAATGTTGTGATATTTCATGCTTCTTGCTAATGTTTCTTGATCATGTCCTATTCATTTTTTGGATCATGTTAGGTTATATGATTGGTATTGAATATTTTCATGTGGTGTGTTGATTTTTTTATTTGTTCTTGGCCGACTTGATGGTGTAGCATGTTGTGAAGGATCATGGTGTGATTTACAGATCTAGAGCGTGTTCAAGGATGTTTTAATGGATCATTTCTATTCCTTAGCCAACATTCAATGTATCACATTGTGTATTGAATTAATATTTATAATTAGTGTATCATCGGAAAATGGAAGCACTTCCATTTTTGACTGGTTTATCCCTCCGAGTAAGTGGTTTGGGGTCATATTGAATGCCTTGAATGGGTCTTTGACTTGGATATGTCTTTTCCCTTGTTTTGCCCTATTTTCCACTTTTCTCCTACCTGTTTCTGGCATCTTGCCTTGAAATATTGAGGTTCTTGACCTCAGGGTCAAGGTTTAACTCTACCTTGACCTAGGTCAAGGTGAACCTCAACCCTGACCCATGGTCCAAATTTCAAGATTCTGGGGTTTCCAGATGTCGGGCTTTGGAAACATTTAATTCTCGCTTTCGGGTTGGCTGTTTCGGTCTCTGAAGTAACGAATCTTGAAATTATATTTAATATAGGTCCAATCCTATGGGTATAGGTCTAATGGGAATTTAATTCTCCTGTGTAGGCCTCTCTAGAAGATTGTTCCCTAGATTTGTATATAAGGAAGCTTTCTCCTCTCATTTTCTCTAAGAGGCAAGAAGCAATTCCATCCATCCAAATTATATGCATAATCTATTGAAGAAAGCATTCAATAATTCAAGTATTCAAGTATTCAAGCATCCAAATCATCAAGGAGATCCAATGGTAGTCATTGAAGGATTCAAAGCTCTATAGAGCTCTCTTGTTGAAGATTTCTCCATCCACATCCATGCAAGCTTCTTCCTATTCCAAGATCCATTCAAGATTGGTGTTGAAGATCCAAAGGAAATTGATTTTAGACATCCTACATTCTACATTGATTTGGCACATCCATACTTGTGGATCCAAGGATTCAAATCTTCCATAAGGGTTTCTATACAAGCAAGGTGAATTTGTTCATTTACTTTATTTATCTCTGCAATTTTAATTATATTTTAAGGTTAATTCCAAAACTGGGGTTTGACCAAGGTAAACCCCTCCCCCCAAAAAACAACACAATTTTTCTTTTAGGTACATGTATAGGACAACAAATTTAAGAGCAGATTTGGATACCCTTTGATAGAATAACTGAGAGGGGGGGGTGAATCAGTGGTCTCAAAAATATTCCAATAACTTAACCCAAAAGCTTATTACCACAATTATAAGCCTCTATTTATCTTTAGTACCTACAAGATGAATGCCTTGAAATAATCTCAACAAATAACTACTGCTCGGAGTTCACTGTCAAACCTTATTCTT
Source organism: Thuja plicata (assembly GCA_018584345.1). Classification (NCBI taxonomy): domain Eukaryota; kingdom Viridiplantae; phylum Streptophyta; class Pinopsida; order Cupressales; family Cupressaceae; genus Thuja; species Thuja plicata. The sequence continues at coordinate 940,255 of MU223136.1, read as the reverse complement.
ATTATTTACCGATTAGCAATCTTTTATTTACCGAAATCCAGTAAATAACTTAGTGTATACCAATCAATATAGATTAATTATGTGTAATGAAAACACTAAAGTAATGACTCATAAACACTTTGACACATAGATTTTTAATGTGGAAACCCTGTTAAGGGAAAAACCACTTGGGACCAGTAACCCAAAATTTTCACTCTTTTGAAGTGAGCTCAGTGAAGAGCCAACCCTATTAAAGGTTACAAACACACTGTTAGGTGTGACCTTGTTAGAGGATTTAAATAGAATAGTTTGTCACTTGATATCTGGCATCTCTATGCTACCTTTATGACCAAACTCAGTGTATTTTGTCAATTGGTATCTGGCATCTCATGCTATCTTCATGAAAAAACCTTTTGATACTCCTTGGGATGTGTCTCAATATATACATGATTTTTAATTCCTGCTCAGTTAAGAGACTTTATGATCCAATGGTTAAATTTAAACAGTAAATGATTTGTTCACATATACAACTATACTTTATAGATTTTTAGATCTATTATAAGCTCATAATACCTTTCTAATCAATGTATCTTTTCAATACCTTTTCTCCACTTCTTTCTTGTCAGTGATGTTGTGCTTCTCTGTTGCTCGGTGTCCGCAGAAGTAGCTGTGTTCTTCAGCTTGATTGATCAGGACTGATTGAAGACTTATTTCTTCATTAGTTTCTCTTAAGCATCTTCTTTCTCTAATCACCCCTAATTCATAATGAATTAGCTTGTCTCTTTATAGACATGATTTCACCGTTTCTCAGTTCTTGACTTTCTTGTTCTTAGCGTGATCCGCAATTCTAGCCAATCTTGCTTTAAATATTTACTTTAGTTTTATCACATAGATTTCTCTTTGACAACTGGAATAAAACAACTTTAAATCTTTCTCTTATCTCTGGCTTTAACGTGTTGATGAAAACAATATTAACAACCAGTTAACTCCATCGTTAGCTCTTTCTAGCTAAGTCTTTTGTCATTTCTGAAATTCAGTTCTTTTCAGTGTTTTAACTCTTAGTTAGTTTAAGTCAACACTTAAGTTTTCCTCAGGCATCTCTGTCAGGGTTGTCTATTTGTCAGGGTTGTCTTTTTGTTGGGGTTGTCTGTTCATCAGGGTTGTCTATCCATTGGGCATCACTATAAAGTTCTGCTCATCGATAATGCTTGTGATTCTGCTCATCGGCAATGTTTGTGATTCTTCTTGTTGATAACACTTGTGATTCTTCTCATCGGTAACACTATGACTTTCTTCTTAGCATTCTCTATCCGTCGGGGTGCACTGGCTGTCAGTGTTTTTAGTCACTTAGTGAATACTTATCTTTTATGCATTACTAATAACATAACCTTAATCTTTCTGGTTCTTTGAAGTCTTTGACACTTTGAATATAACCAACAAGATTATATCAAGTTGACATCAATGACAATATAATACATTAATTTATTTAATGTCTTGCATTAACTTTCTGCAGCTTGGTGATCATCAAGTTAACATCTTCAAACATTCAATCAGTTATAGTTCATTAATCTCTCTCTTTGGCATTGATGGCAACACACTACATTATCAAACTATATTATTACTAATACAATATGAAATATATCAGTTGTAGTTCACCAATCTACCAATTTTATTGTTTTATAACCAATACAAATGTCTGACTCTTGGTAAGCTCATATAGCTTAGATTTGTTTCTTGCAGTGTGCCTTCTTCAATCTTCAGTCCCTTCACTGGATAGATGTAGCAACTTCTGATTCTTTCTCTGATGTTGTCTCTCCCTTTAAATGTTCCTCTCCTTGATCATCTCTTTTTCCTTTGACAACAATAAGTCATCTCTCCCTTTTGATATTATCTCCCTTACAGGATACATCTCTTTCTTATGATAGTCATGATGGATATTTCATATGTAATATATCCCTTTAGATAATGATAATCTCTCCCTTAGGATATCTTCTCTCCCTTTGATGGACATTTCATATGTATATATAATCATATTTTCTTTGGATCTTCTCAGGATATCTTGTCTCTTTGAATTCTTAGGAACTTCTCTCCCTTTGACAATAATGCCAAAGTAAACTTTGATCTTTCCAAAGTTATATCCTTTAACCTTTTATAATATACTCTTTTAATTTCCCTATCCATCAGCAATATAGTGACTCTATTTTTTGGTGTAAATATGTACCTTGTTGTGTACATATGTATCCTTTGTAGTCCATCTCTTTGCTTGCATCAACATGAATGGTCTTTTGATTGTGTCTAGGTTGATGCAGCCTCCTAGTTAGCTTACTGATCAATAAACAAGGGTTGGACCCCTATTCTCTTTCTCAGGTACTCAAATGTATCTTTAGGCAATGGTTTTGTGAATATATTAGCTAATTATTCCTTTGATTAAACATATTCTAGTATCACCTCTTTCTCTTGCACTTTTTCTCTTAAGTAATGATACTTGATAGCAATATGCTTTGTCTTAGCATGCATGCCTAGATTCTTAGAAATGTTTATTGCACTGGTATTATCATAATAGATAATCATTGGTTCAAGAATTTTCATATGCATACCTACCAGTAATTATTTGATCCATGCAATGTTAGAAAAATTTGCAGCAATAGCCACATATTATGCTTCTGTAGTAGACTGTGAGATGCATCCTTGCTTCTTACTGATACATGTGACAAGTATTTCACCCATGAAGAATGCTCCTCCAATTGTGCTCTTTCGGTCATCTAATTTTCTAGCCCAATTAACATCTGTATAGACTTGAAGCTCAAATTTGCCTTCTCTTTTATACCATAATCCATAGTCTTCAGTGTTCTTTAGATATCTCATAATTCTCTTGACAGCGGTCATGTGTGATTTTTTGGGATTAGCAGAGAATCTTGCAACTATTCTAGTTGCATGTGCTATATCTAGTCTAGTATGAACAACATACATTATTTTTCCAATCATAGATCTATAAAAGGTCTGATTTACCTCATTTGATTTGTCTTCTTTTGTCAGCATACATCTGGTTTCCATAGGTGTTCCAACTGGCTTGGAATCTTTCATTTTGAACATCTTCAACACGTCCTTGATGTATTTGGATTCTGTGATATATGTGCCTACATCTTGTTGAAGAATTTGTAGACCAAGAAATAATTTGATCTCCCCAAACATCGACATCTCAAAATATTCTCTCATTTCATTAGCAAAGGATTTATATAACATATCATTACCCCCAAATATGATATCATCAACAAATATTTCAGCAATCAGAATGTTATCATCAGTATCTTCTTTTAAATAAAGATTGCTATTTTCACTTGTTCTTACAGATCCAATGCTTATGAGATAGGAGTGAAGTCTTTCATACCAGGCTCTAAGTGCTTGTTTCAATCCATACAAGGCTTTGTGTAGTCTACATACCATGTTCCTCCTGTTTGGATCAAAAAACCCTTCTTGTTGTTGAATGTATACTTCTTCTTCTAGTATTCCATTTAGGAATGCAGATTTGACATCCATTTGGTATACCTTGAATCCTTTGAATGCAACATAAGCAAGTAAGATTCTTACCCCTTCTATTCTAACAACGGGTGCAAAGGTTTCACCATATTCAATACCTTCTTCTTGTCCATACCCCTTGCATACTAATCTTGCTTTATTTCTTTTGACTTCTCCATTCTCATTTAGCTTGTTTCTAAATATCCATTTGGTACTGATGACATTCTTCTCATCTAGTCTCGGTACTAGTGTCCATGTTGTATCCTTCTCAATCTATTCTATTTCTTCATTCATAGAACTGACCCATTCTTCATTTTCAAGTGTAGTATTAACAGATTTAGGCTCAAAATCACAAATTAAACATCTAGTGTTCAATGACTTACTTCTTGTTCTCATTCCATCCTTCTTGTCTCCTATGATCTGATTTTGTAGATGATGTCTTCTAACATACTTGGAAAGTATTGGTTCAGTTCTTTGTTCATCATTATGATCATCATCTTGACCTTCATTCTAATCTCCATCACTCGAAACATCATCTTGAGGATTTTCTTGATTTTTGGTATTTGCAGCCTGATGCTCAGGTGCAATGTTATGTTGCTCGGGAGTGATACATTGTTTCTCGGGTAGAGTGTCAGGTTCTTCAGTGTAAACAAACCTATTGTAGTCTTCTAGTTCTTTTCTACTTTCCTCATCATTTTTCTCTACATATTCATCTATTCTGATATTTGTACTTTCAATGATCTTATTAGAGGACTTGTTAAGACATTTATAAGCCTTTCTCTTGGTGGAATACCCTAGAAAGATACCTTCATCACTTTTGGAGTCAAGCTTTCCATTTCTATCATCTTTCAAAATATAATATTGACTTCCAAATATTCTAAAGTAACTTACATTGGGTGTGTAACCATACCATAGCTCATAGGGTGTCTTCTTGGTGTCTTTATTTATTTGTACTTTGTTCAATGTGTAGACAACAATAGTGACAGCTTCCCTCCAAAATGTTTGAGTGATGCTTTTCTCTATCATCAGTATTCTTGCACAATCAACACTAGATTTGTTTCTCCTTTCAGCAATCCCATTTTGTTGTGGTGTTCTTGGTGAAAAAACTATTTTTTAATTCCATGCTCATTGCAATAGTTAGTGAATTCATCAGAAACAAATTATCCTCCTCTATCTGATCTTAAGCATTTCAATTCCTTACCACTTTTTTTCTACCATAGCTTTATACCATTTAAACATCTTGAATGCTTCTGATTTTTCTTTTAAGAGCATAACTGTCATCATTCTAGAATTATCATCAACAAAGAGAATGAAATATCTATCACCATAGTAACCCTTTGTTCGCATGGGTCCACATAGACCAGTATGGACTAATTCTAGAATAGCATTAGATGTATGGGATTTTCTTTTGAAACTAGACTTTGTCATCTTACCTTTTTGAAAATTCTTACACACGATATGCTCAGGCTTTGTCATGTCCCCTTTCTAGAGTGGACATCGGAGACAGAGGAGTTGGCCTATCATTGGAGTCTCGTAGGCTAGTGGAGATGGATAGGGACTCATTCAGTGCATTCAGTGACTGGATTTTGGCTTTACAAGCAGTTTGGAGCCAGTTTGGAATAGTTCCTAGATTTTAGGGGATATCCCTACTTTTTAGGAGGATGTGGCAG
>MU223136.1:910292-929283 GCA_018584345.1 Thuja plicata | reverse complement strand
CATCAAGGCAGCTAACCTTATTCAGCTAGCATGTGACTACAGCTACAGCCCATTGGGAGTTGTGGTGGCGTCATTCTTCCTTGCTGCCCACGTTTGGTTTGTTGCTGGTGTGAAGAGCTGGAAATCTACATATTGTGTCTTTCATATTCATTGCTGGTCAATCCATTTTGTAGCAGCTCCAAATTAGTGAATGATAATTGCTGGAATAAAAGGAAATCAGATTATTGTCCTGGTGCGAGTTGTAATATTTTGGATTGTAAGTGTTCTAGTTTATGAACATTGTTTCCATTCTTATTTCGCACTATTATTGTTTACTGTCTCTTTATATATATATATCTTCAAAACTCCAAAAAGAAACAAACCCCTTTCTGCACTTCTGTCTATTCTATAAGATCACCAGAAAATTACAAAAAACCTAGTTTATTAAATAAAAATTACAGCAGATCAGAAACAGGAATCCATCAGGGATCTTTCACAGGCTTAGACATGCCTGGTAAGCCTCTTACTTTCTTTTTATTTCTTATCTTTATCATGTTGTCAAAATTCACATGACATAATCTCTTATGCCACAAACATATGTCTTCATTTCTATCCATTAAACAAGTAGTGTTTATATCATCAAGATAGAATAGGTTACCTTTTGCATGTTCACCAGTTCCGATCAACCTTCTTGATTCATTAAAGATATTTTCATTTTTGTTCTCAAATGCTACTCGGTGACCTGTGTTATTTAGCTGTAAAAAACTCAATAGATTATAATTAAGTCCTTTTACCCAGTATGCATTTTCACATTTGATTAGGTTATTCAACATTATATTTCCTTTCCTTCAACTGGACAAGGTGTGTCATTATCCATTCTTACTGGTCCACCATTATAGTACTCAAAAGTTTCAAACTTATGTTTATCACTGGTCATGTGGTCAGTGCATCCACTATCTATAATCCATACATCATTCTTACTAACCTTAGATATGAGTGTAGTATCTACATACCTTTATCCTTCGTCTGAATCATCCTTCATGGCCACAAATACCATCTCAATGTCTTCATCAGATTCGGTGTCAGTATCTCCATATCTATTTTCAGCTAGGTAACAAGCTTTCTTCCCTTTGTCCTTGTAGTCTTGGGTATCTCTTCTATTAGATAGTTAGTTACTTCGGTAATCTTTATTATCACTTCTATCAAACTTCTTTTCATACGATCTGCCATTACTTTTGTTAGGACATCTAGAAGCAAAGTGTCCAATCTCTTTACAATTAAAACATACAAGTGGTAATTTACCTTTGTATCTACCTTTGCCTCTCTTAAATATTCTAGCCATTAGTGCTTCAATCTCATCAAGATCTTTGTCATCACTATCACTTTCAATATCATTTCTAATAGTGTGTTTATGACTTGACTTAATTTTTTTTAAAATTTGAATGAAAATTCAATAGATGGTAAGACACTATTATCAAAATTATTCATCTCAAATGAAATCAGTCTACCAACAAAAATATCTAAAGTGACATTATTATTTTCTACTGCTCTCATTTCTTGTATAGAAGATACTCTAATAGCATAAAAAGGCAGTAAGGTTCATAGGATTTTACTTACCACTATCTCTTCTTCAAGTATGCCTCCAACTCCTCAGATATCATTGACTACCTCTTTTATTTTGAAGCTATACTGAGTGATATTTTCTCCTTATCTCATTATTAGGTCATCAAATTTACCTCTTAGGCTTTCTGCCTTAGCTCTTAGTACATTAGCATCTCCTCCATGTACCAGCTTAAATTTGTCCCACATTTTCTTTACAGAGGTGCAAGTTTTGACATCTTCAAATTCAGCATCGGAGAGTGGGGAAGCAAGTTCTATCATCATAGAATTATTCTCATGCTTTTCTCTTAATTTCTCAAGTGTGTGAAGTTTTGTAGGAAACACATATTCAATATCCAAGTATTGAGTAACATCATTTCCAATACCTGATAGGTGGAGTCTTATCCTGCTTTGTCATGATGCAAAGTTGTCCTTGTTCAACTTGGGCACATCTTGTTTACTCATCTTATGATCTTTTTCTTGAGCTGTTAAACTCCCTTTCTAAGAACACAATCTCTGATACCAATTGTTAGAATAACTGAGGGGGGGTGAATCAGTGGCCTCAAAAATATTCCAATAACTTAACCCAAAAAATTATTACCACAATTATAAGCCTCTAGTTACCTTCAGTCCTACAAGATGAATGCCTTGAAATAATCTCAACAAATAACTATTGCTCAGAGTTCACTATTAAACCTTATTCTTATTGTTTACCAAAGAGCGGTCTTTTATTTATCGAAATGCAGTAAATAACTTAGTGTATACCGATCAATCCAGATTAATTGTGCGTAATGCAAAACACTAAAGTAATGAATCATAAACACATTGACACATGGATTTTTGATGTGGAAACCCTGTTAACGGAAAAACCACTTGGGACCGGTAACCCCAAATTTTTACTCTTCTAAAGAGAGCTTGGTGAAGGGCCAACCCTGTTAAAGGTTACAAACACACTTTTAGGTGTGACCTTGTTAGAGGATTTAAATAGAATAGTTTGTCACTTGATATATGGAATCTCTATGCTACCTTTATGACCAAACCCACTGTAGTTTGTCAATTGGTATCTGGAATCTCATGCTATCTTCATGACCAAACATTTTGATACTCCTTGGGATATATCTCAATATATAAAGAATTTTTAAGTCCTACTCGGTTAAGAAACTTTCTGATCCAATGGTTAAATTGAAATAGTAAATGATCTGTTCACATATACAACTATACTTTACAGATTTTCAAATCTATTGTAAGCTCATAATACTTTTCTGATCAATGTATCTTTTCAATACCTTTGCTCCACTTCTTTCTTCTTGGTGATGTTGTGCTTCTTTATTGCTTGGTGTCTATAGAATTAGCTGTGTTCTTCAGCTTGATTGATCAGGACTGATTGAAGACTTATTTCTTCGTCAGTTTCTCTTCAACATCTTCTTTCTCTATTCACCCCTAATTCATAATGAATTATCTTGTTTCTTTATAGACATGATTTAACCATTTCTCAGTTCTTGACTTTCTTGTTCTTGGCGTGATCCGCAATTCTAGCCAATCTTTCTTCAAAGTTTTACTTTTGTTTTATCCCGTAGATTTCTCTTTGACAACTAGAATAAAACAACTTTAAATCTTTCTCTTATATCTAGCTTTAACTTGTCGATGAAAACAATATTAACAACTAGTTAACTCCTTCTTTAGCTCTTTCCAACTAGGTCTTTTGTCATTTCTGAACTTCAGTTCTTTTTAGTGTTTTAACTCTTTGTTTTTGGCCAACTTTCAGGATCCGCAAACAAAATTTCCATTGGAACAGTGCAGGTCGAGTTCAACATTTTGGGGTACAATTGCACCCCCACAAAAAGGTCAAGGTTAACCTGACTTAGAAAAGAAAAATATTTATGGGTTTTTTAGATCTCAGAGTTTCGGTTCAAGAGTGAGGAAATCAACGGTTTCTAAGACTGTTTGATAGGGTTTTCAGTAGATTATTTTTCAGAGGTATGTATTTTATTCCATTATCCATTACAAACATTTCCAGATCTACATTCCTTATCATTACAATTAAATGTAAGTGTTTAAATGTGGCATATGGTCTCTTTTATGTGCAAATCCCCATTGTTCAAAACCCTATTTAAAGATCTTCATATTTCCCCCATTACATTTTGGTGAACCCGTGATAGACAACTCTTTATTTTTGGTGTTAGATTTGCATTTTATGTTAGATCTTACATGCATTTAAAAGTAGATTTATTTTATGCTCTTGTATTTATATGTCAAAAATAAAAAATCACAAATTTCTTTAAAAATACAAAAATATTTACATTTCTCATGCTTGTAATGTTACTTTGTGTTCAACATGTATGATTTTTGTTTTGAATACTTTGATGAGGATTTTATTGCAAAAGAGAATAGATCCCCTAATGAGGTACATGGAAGTGAGGAGGAAAAATGTTTGAATAAGATCTCCATGGATCATATTCCTATTTCATCCTCCTCTACAACATCTTCAATTGACCTTTACCATAGGGTTTGTGCATGGTTACCTTCACGTTCCACTATTTACAACATTGATACACCTAGAAAGACTTCATTTAGTGTGTGTGATGTTACTTTGTCCTCTCTTGTATTACCTTGTAAGGATATATTAGAGCAAGCATATGACTTTAATCTTTCTCTATATTGAGAGAGTTGAGGATTGATGTTAATTCTTCTCCTAATGTATGTATTTTCTATGAGCCTACTTTAGAATATAATTTACCTTCTTTCCCCTTTAGGGATCAAGATTTAGGGATTTATGGCACTCCTACAAGGTGATTTATTGATAGGGATGATAATCCTCCTATTTGGGATGAACCTTTGGATCTGGATGTTGATTACTCTCTTCCTCATGAAGCCATTATGGATGATTCTACTATTTTGGATGAACCCTTGGATAAATACATTGATTTATCCCCTCCTTGTGAAGATTCCTTGATACAAGAGGGTGATTTATTAATGGATGAAATATTCATACATGATGGTGACTCTTTTTCTAAAATACACTCCCCTTATGCAGACATTTTACAAAAAGAAGAAGACATTATAGATGCTTTACCTCCATTTGGGATTCCTTCTAGTGATGAGGCATTAGCGGAGAATGATATGAATTCACTCATGCTCTCCCTCTTAGTGATGATCTTATGGAGAATCAAGATCCTACCTCATCTCCTCCTAGGATGTCTTCTTTGTGTCCTTGTGAATCTATTCATAATGTTGAGAAAACTAACATGGTTTATCAAAAACCCTTGTTGAATATTAAAGGTTGTCCTCGCATTACTATCAAGGGTAAACCTAGGGATCCTTTGGATTTCTTTGATAAAAAAGAGTCTATTTCACATGCTTATTGTACAAGGAATAACCCTTAGCCTACTTTTCTGACTTCTTTACCGCCTTCTCAACCCATTCTTCCTCCTCCACCCCGTCTTCCTAGCAAGAAGTATGATTTGATAAACCAATTGTGCAATACCCCTGCCAAGATTTCTTTATGGGAGCTTCTTCAAACTTCACCTAACTACCATGAAGCCTTGAAAAAATCTCTAGAAACTCTTCCCACTCCATCTCCTAATCAAAAAAACATCAATGCCTTCTTACAGTGCATGCATGCTACCCCGGGTCCTCCTGACATTGTATATACTCAAAAGGATTTACCTTCTAAAGAAGTACAAAATCAATATGATGCTCTTATGGTTGTTGTTACTACCAATAAGAGTATCATTGGTAATACCTTGATTGATAATGGATCTAGGCTTAATATTTGTAGCATGGACATGCTCAAAGCGATTAAAGTCGATCTTTCAACTATTCAACCTAACAATGTTCCTATACGTGTCTTTGCTAACATTGATAAGAAAACTTTGGGCATCATTACCTTACCTATAAAAGTAGGTGCGATAATCCTAAATACTCCTTTTCATGTTATGCCTGGACCTCTTAATTATAACCTCCTTTTGGGTAGACCTTGGTTGCATGAGATGTATGTTGTTCCTTCCACCCTTCACTGTAAAGTCAAGTTTATTCACAACAACATGGTGTACACACTTCATGCGGATGATGCACCAAATCCTTGTTTGAATATTCAAACCCACAATATTCCTATTTCTAACAGTAATCCTTCTTCCTCTAATCCTCTTCCTAGAGATGATTGGGGAACCTTGGATTTTAATCCTACCTTTATTAGAGAGTATAAAGTTTCTAATGTTGATTTTATGAAGAAACAAAGAGATTTTGAACAACAAGCTTTTCCTTCTACTTCTAATTCCCTTCGTAATAAATTTTTCATTACTTCTATCCATTATGAATTTTTCAAACTTACTAATGATGACATACTAACTACTGAAGTTCCATTGACTCCTTCTGATATGGCTTCTCATTATGGTCCTGGTTATCATTTACTAGTTAAACAAGGATTCCATGGTCAAGGATGTGGTAAGCATAAAATGAGAATTCAAATACCCTTATAGAATGGGGGGCATGGGCATTCTTATGGATTGGGATTTAATCCTCAACAACACATCAATGTTACCAACATCTCAAATAACATTTCAAAACATGACCTTATGAAGGAATTTGACCAAGAAGTTCTTTTTCCCAAACTCCTTCGTGCTAAGATGATTACTAGACCTAAACGCAAAATGAAATGTAGTCCACACTTCAAGACTCTTCCTTTTTGTTTGTATCATATATTTCATGATCTCTCTACTAATGAATGTCAAGCTTTACATTATAAGATTAGGCAGCTCATTCATAGTAAAGTTATTTATATATCATGTGGCAATGAGTTGTATTTCAATCCATTTTCTCTAAATAACATTTATGTTCCTATTATGGAGCTCCACATTACGTAAACAATGTTAGCCTAATCCTTGGGGGCTCATTATCTTGCATAGTGTTGTGAGCAATATAATAGGTCCCCTTTCATCCTTGTTCCGATGCTTGGGGGGCAAGGATGCCATCTCCTTCTTTTCTGTCTTTTTGGGATCCACTTTTCCCTTGGTTAAGAAATATCTATCTATTATGAGATATCCAATCATACATGAAAATTTTGGTTTGCATTGATGATCTATGTCCTTGATCATAACTTATTTCATTGTTTAACAATGGTTTTCCATGGTTGATAAATCTCTCACCTTGGAAACTGAATAGTGTGTTATCCCTCACAATGGTTACTTTGTCACTTCTTGCATGATATCTCTTTGCATTCATCCCTTCCATGGCCTCATAGGAGCTATGACCTTCTTCGCTTGGACAGGGTGTTGTCTATGGATATTGTCTTGATGTTGTTAAAGAAGGCTTTATCCTTGTTCTTTTCTTTCCTTAACATGTCAAAATAGTATGTATTTTTCCATCTTAAGGAGGGGGCATATATACAGCCTCCCTCATTCTATATTATGCATTTTTGTTCTAACATTTTGTTTTGCAGCATGCTAAATCCTCTGAAGGTAACACACATAAGTTGCTAAATCCTCTGAAGGTAACACACATAAGTTGCTAAATCCTGAAGAGATACGCATTCAATTACAATTCAATATGCTAAATCCTCGGAAGGTAATGCACAAAAGTTTCCAAATCCTGAAGAGATACACATTTTACAAATGTATTCCATGGGTACTTCATAAAATTTGTCAAAAGACACACTACATACATCCACAAAACCGCCAGAAGGTGCACAACTTTATGGGGTGACTATCAAGTGCTTTCTTGATGGTCCATCCTATCCTTTTCATGGTTCACAGTGAGATACACACATCTTACTAGGCGAGCTAGCCACTCCTCTCTCTCCTTTTCTTTGATAGGTGATGTCTCTCTTATTGTAATCTTGGGGTTGACAAAGACATGAGTCCTTGGGGGCTTGAGGATTGCTTTGTCCCTTTAATTTCAAGAAGATTATCTTTACTTTATGATCTCCTTTACCAAGAGTTTGCATCGAGTCCATACTCTTGCTAAAGTGGGGGCTAAATGTATCATCAAAAAATGGAATCACTTCCATTTTGGACTGGTTTATCCCTCTAAGTAAGTGGTTTGGGGTCATGTCAAATGCCTTGAATGGGTCTTTGACTTGGATCTGGCTTTTCCCCTATTCTGCCCTATTTTCCACTTTTCTCCTACCTGTTTCTTGCATCTTTCCTTGAAATCTTGAGGTTCTTGACATCATGATCAAGGTTGACTTTTTGGGTCAAGACCTAGGTCAAGTTCAATCTCAACTCTGACCCAGGGTCCAAATTTCAAGATTTCAAGGTTTTTGAATGTCAAACTTTGAAAAGATTTAATTCCCGCTTTCGGGTCGGCTATTTTGGTCTCTGAAGTAACAAATCTTGAAATTATATTTAATATAGGTCCACTTCTAGGGGTATAGGTCTAATGTGAATTTAATTATCCTATCTAGGCCTCTCTAGAATATTGTGCCCTAGATTTGTATATAAGGAAGCTTGCTCCTCTCATTTTCTCTAAGAGGCAAGAAGCAATTCCATCTATCCAAATTCTATGCATAATCTATTGAAGAAAGCATCCAAGCATTCAAGCATCCAATTCATCAAGGAGATTCATTTGTAGTCATTGAAGGATTCAAAGCTCTATGGATCTCTCTTGTTGAATATTTCTCCATCCACATCCATGCAAGCTTCTTCCTATTCCAAGATCCATTCAAGATTGGTGTTGAAGATCCAAAGGCAATTGATTTGAGACATCCTACATCCTACATCCTACATTCTACACTCTACATCCATTTGGCACATCCATTCTTGTGGATCCAAGTATTCAAATCCACCACAAGGGTTTCTATACAAGCAAGGTGAATTTGTTCATTTACCTTGTTTATCTCTACAATTTAAATTATATTTTAACGTTAATTCCCAAATCAGGGTTTGACCAAGGCAAACCCCTCCCCCAACAAAAAAACAATATTTCTTGTAGGTACAGGTAGAGGAAAGCAAATTTAAGAGCAGATTTGGATACCCTTTTCGGCCAACTTTTGGGATCCATGAACAGAATTTTTGTCAGAGCAGTGTAGGACGAGGTCAACATTTTGGGGTACAATTGCACCCCCACAAAGAGGTCAAGGTCGACCTAACTCAAAAAAGAAAAATATTTTTGGGTTTTGTAGATCTCACGGGTTTGGTTTAGAATTGTAGAAAGCAGTAGTTTCTAAGATTTTTTGATAGGGTTTTTAGTAGATTCTTTTTTAGAGGTATGTATTTTATTCCATTATCCATTGCAAACTTTGCCAGATCTACATTCCTTATCATTAAAATTAGATGTAAGTGGTTAAATGTGGAATAGGGTCTCTTTTATGTGAAAATCCCCATTTTTCAAAATCCTATTTAAAGATCTCCATATTTCCCCCATTACAATTAGGTCCTTGGCCAACCTAGTATAGATGAATTGATGTAATGTATATAAAGATGTAATCATTTGTGATTGTGAAGGTGTGTGTGAGAGAGAGATGCTGAGAGAACATATATGAGTGGAATTTCAATTGAGGAAGAGATTTAATGTACTTCATTAGAACTATTTTTTTATATCAAAGATGTTGTTTTTCAGTTCGTGAGCTTGAATAGTATGTCCTTTATGATTTTATATTAGATATTATTGTAAGGAAGTGAGCCTTGCTTTGGGTTGAATCATGGGTTGTATTTGAGTAGTGAGCTCTAGAAAATGTGTCTAAATGCATGTTCATTCCCATTTATAATACTCCTAACAAGGTATAGTGCTTCTAACATAGTACATTCATCTTGTGGGTTTGATCCCCACCATGGTTTTTCCCCTTACTGGGTTTCCATGCCAAAAATCTTGGTGTTATGTGTTATTTACTATTTTATGTTCCTGAAGTCATGTTTATCATTCAGATCAGAGATTAAGTTGGTAATTTGGTTAAAAGTCTTGAGTTTTTGGATACAACCGATTGACCCCCGCCCTCAGTTGTATGTGCTACATTAATTCTAACAATTGGTATCAGAGCTAGTATCATCTTTTTGAAGCTTAGCCTCTTGAGGAGAACCAAGATGTCAACCTTTAAGAAGGAAAGCATGAAATTTTATAGAGAAAACTATGCTATATGGAAGGACCAGACGATTACACATTTGAGGTGTATTAGTGAAGAACATTGGGATGTTACAAAGAAAATTTACAATCCTCTTGCTGATCTTTCTACTACGACTGTTGATGAGAAGAAATAATTTGAGAATAATATGAGTGAAAAAGAAGCCTTGTTGAGTGCATCATCAGATGATAAGTATATAAATATTATAGGATTAGAAATTGCACATTAGGTATGGAAAAAATGGAGACATTGTATGAAGGAGATGAATTTGTGAAGCAAGACAAGCTGCAAAGTCATAAAGGAAAATATGAATCGTTGAAGATGAGAGAAGATGCAAAAATATTGCCCGTGTGAATAAGATTACCAAAATTGTTTGTGCAATCAGATGCACAGGTGGAACCTTGGAAGAGAATGAAATTGTTTCTAAGATCCTGAGATCCTTGCCTCCTACTTACAATCACAAAGTTGCTGCTATTGAAGAAATCAGAACTGTGGTACCCTGTGATAAGAGATTCTTTGATTAGTAAGTTATCTGATTTTAAAATGAGAGAATTCAGTGATTGTCTTCCTAAAGTTTAAACTGTATTTAAAGCTACTATTTCTAAGGATAATTAAAGATATGACCCTGGAGAAAGTTCATCTAAGCTTGGTAGATATGCTAAGGGATGGGAAAATTTTGAGAAAGAATAAAGAGAGATTGAAGCCCTAATTACAGAGAAATTACCTAAGGGATAAGGTAAGTATCAAGGAAATTTGCCTTTCAAATGTTTTGCATGTAATAAGATTGGCCATATTGCTTCAAGATGTTTGGATAAGGAACCTAAGTACAAGCCTAAAAAATTCAAGTCTAAATAGAAAAAGAAGTGTTATTATGTTTTTGATGAAGGTTTGATTGACATTGAATCTGAAAAGAGTGAAGATTAAATTTTGTTTATTGCTATCAAAGATGAAGATCCTAGTTTTGTGAATTTAGTAAAAGCATTGGTTTCACATGTGGATAAGAAGGATTAATGAGTTATTGAAGGTAGATGTTCACAACACATGACCAGAGACAAAACTAAATTTGTGAAATTGGAAAGGTATGATGGTGGTGTTGTCAGTTTTGGTGATGATACTCCTTGTATGATCAAAGGAAAAGGCTCTATTACTCTTGATGGTAAGAATAACATTCATGATGTTCTATATTTTGAAGGTTTGAAATATAATATTTTGAGCGTTGGACAACTATTTGATAAAGGTTACAACCTATAATTCAAGGATGAAATGTGCAAGATTATTGGAAGCTCTGGAATTGAGATTTCCATAGGAAGAAAGACTAAAGGTAATGTATTTCATTTGAACAATTTTGAGAGTAGATGTTTGATTGCTAATATTGATGACAGTTGGTTGTGACATAAGAGATTTTGTCATGTGAACTTTGATAACATTGTGAAGATAAGTACTAAAAGAGTTGTTAGAGACCTTCCTAAACTATTGAATCATGTTAATGTAAGGTGTAAGGAATATCAGTTGGGTAAGTTGACTAAGTCTACTTTTAAGAGAAATAATTATTATTGAAGTGGAATTATGGATTTGGTACATACTGACTTATGTGGTCCTACAGGAACAAGAAGATACTGTGGGTAAAACTATTTCATTCTATTCATTATTGATTACTCTAGAGTGATGTGGGTTACAGTTTTGGAAGAGAAATCTGAAGCTTTTGACAAATTCAAGATTTTCAAAGCTATGGTTGAGACTGAAACATGATTGAATTTGAAATGTTTGAGATTAGATAGAGGTGGTGAGTTTAATTCTATTGAGTTTGATACTTTTTGTGAAGAGCATGGAATAAAGAGAGAGATGTATACTTCACAAACCCCACAACAGAATGACATTGTAGAGAGAAGAAATAGAACTATTACAGACACTACTAGAACCATGATGATTGAAGGAGAAGTTTTGCAGATCTATTAGAGAGAAGATTTTAGTATCGTAGTTTACACATTGAAAATTAAGCAAGGAAATGGTAAGACACCTTATGCACTTTGGTATGGTCATGTTCCTACAATGAAATATTTCAAAAAATTTGGTTGTAAATGCTATATAAGAAGAGATGAAGACCTAAGGAAATTTGATCCTAGATGTGATAAGGGAATATTAATTGGTTATTCTACCAAAATAAATGCATATAAATGTTATAATCAAAGGTTGAAGAAGGTAATTGAAATTGAAAATGTTAGAGTAGATGAAAATTTTCAGAAATAGTTCAGATCTTGCAGATATGAATCAGATGATGGTGAAGACAACTAGATTGTGCAAGCACATAATCAAAATGGATCGGTAGAATAGAATCAAGAAGATGCAAATGATGAAGAAGTGGAAACACAAGAGTCTGCTAAAAAATAAAATCCAAAGACTTCAAGGTATGTAAGGTTAAATCATTCATAAAATCAAATTATTGGTGATAGGAATCATGGTGTTCAAACTAGAAGAAGAATTTCTAGAAGTGAAATTTGTTTAATTTCTAAGATTGAGCCTAAAGATGTTGATGAAACATGTGAATATAAAATTTGGGTTAAAGAAATGGAATTAGAATTGGAACAGATTGAGAAGAATAAAACATGGATCCTTGTTCCAAGACCTAAAGACAATAATGTGATCGATACTAAATGGGTATTCAAAAACAAATTGAATGAAGAAGGTGAAGTGGTTTGGAATAAAGCCAGACTTTTTTGCAAGGGATACTCACAAATGTAAGGAATTTAGTTTAAGGAGACCTTTTCTCATGTTACTAGAATTCAAGTTATTAGGATTTTTCTTGCATATGCTACTTACAAATATTTCAAGGTATATAAGATGGATGTTAAGTCTGCATTATTAAATGGAGAGTTAGAATATGAAGTATACATTGAGAAGCCTGATGATTTTCCCTTGACCGATGAAGATAACATGGTCTAGAGATTGAAGAAAGAACTTTATGGATTGAAACAAGAATATGGAGCCTAGTATGTGAGATTGGATAAGTATTTACTAACACTTGGTTTTAGTAAAGGTACTGTTGATAGTAGTTTGTACTTCAAAATTGATCATTATAACATTTTGATTATTGAAGTCTTTGTGGATGATATTATTTTTGGTGGAAATGAAAAGTTGAGTAAGAAATTTTCTAATGAGATGCAGAAAGAGTTTGAGATGTCTATGATAGGAGAGATAAAAAATTTCCTTGGACTGTAGATTACACAAACTGATAAAAGTATTTCCATATCTCAGTTTAAGTATGTGAAAGAGTGTTAGAATGATTTAGAATAACTGAGAGGAGGGATGAATCAATTATCAAAGGTACAAATGTACCAAATTAACTTTCAAATACTTCAACCAACTCATATCCAATCAGTAATCCACTCGGTCTCTATATAGCATATAATCAATAACATAAACTTGCAGTTTACTATCCTAATGTAATCAACTTGCTGAATATAAAACTCTTAATAGTACAACACATCAAATAACATTCACACAAGTATGACACCAAGATTTAATGTAGAAACCCAATATGGGAAAAACCACCAGTAACATGCTACCAATTTTCACTCTTCTGAAGTGATCTATGTGAGGAGCCAACCCAGTTAAAGGTTACAATACACACTGTTAAATGTGACCTGGTTAAAGGATTTAATCACCCTCTTAAAACTGAGCCTTGTTAGAGGGCTTAGAACTCCATTAGAATTTCACCTCGATTAAAGGATTTAACAATATGACTGTTAGGTCAACCTTGTTTAAAATGGTTTTACAACTGATACAATGGTTAGAAAGTAACACCAAATTGTGATCTGAAACATACAACTCACTTTGCAAATACATATCCAATTATAGCTTAAATGCTAACTCACTGACTGGCCTTCATTGTCATCTCTATCACTCAAATTTGATCAGAAATCCTTCAAGAAATCACCACTATGCAGTCCTGTACTACTCTCTTCAGCCTTTTCTCCCTTCTACTTAGATTTTCTAATCAAGTGAATTAACCTCTACCACACACACATAGCATGCAATCAGGTTAATCTTATACCTCTCTAATCAGGTAGATTGATCTTTTTCCACTTAATCATCACCGTAAATCTTAGGGTTTGGTCAGATCCAACAAATCCTTCCAACATTTCATTTCCATCTACTTTGTAGAATACATCCTAAAACTCCTTCTTCAATCCATACATAAAAATGGTTAAACATATATTAAATGCTCATTTTATTCTCCACAAAAATCATCCTTATCTTAAATATGCTTCACATATCCCAAGAAAATCCACTATGTTGGCTGGGATCTAAAATCTCTCTCAAACTATCAAAATACTGACACTCGATCATCACTGTGTTCTTCTGCTCGACCATCAATAGATAACTCGGTAAATAATGATGCTTAGTTGACACTAAATTTGCTCGACATGTACTGGCACTCGGTCGACACTCGCATCACTCAACACAAACATAAGTTCCTTAATCTGCTACTCTGTTACTCGGTTAAGACTAATCTTGTAGTCATCCAAACTTCACTTAGACTTAAGATAAACAATATATTATCTTGTCAAGATGAAATCTCATCAAGTACCCATTTTAGTTCCACACAACTCACCCATTTCATCAGGTCTTCTTGTTATCTCTTCTTTTCAAATATTCTTCATTAATCAATTTATATGGCACTTTACAAGATAGAAACTGTCTTACCAGTTAAGTTTTGACATCAATGACAATTTAACAATTGTTTCAATTGTATTTTCCAACAATATCCCTCTTTGGTATTAATGGAAAACACATGCAAGGTTCCCAACCAATCCAAAAAGTATGTTCTGTAAATAGATTTTCATTAATGTCCTTAGCTTCATTCTAATTCTCTTCAATACAAACATTCCTCCCTCTTGGATAGATTTATCTCTGTAACTTATCTCACTCTCTGTGTCTTCTTACTAATTTCTCCCTCAAATAGTATATCTCCCTCTTTGTTTCCTTATGGATTTCTCCCTCTTTGACAACTATGCCAAAGACATACATCTTTATCATGTAGATATCTCTGTGTCAGGTTTTTGAATGCTATGCTCCCTCTATCATCTTTCTTATGAATGATCAACATCATTTTCTTTATACTTCACAACTTTAGGCAAGTCCTAAAATGTGACCATCTTTTGCATCAATCTGTCAGATATTCTATGTAATGCATTTGATGCAACCAATTCATGTGATCTCACTTAGCCTCAGCTAGGGGAATCACCCCTAATTTACCTCTTAGATATGCATGAGCATCAATAGGTAAAGCCTTAGTAAATATATCTTCCAACTGTTCCTTTGTATTTACATATTTAAGTCTTACTTCTTTGTCTTCTACCAACTCTCTCAAGTAATGATACTTGATAGCAATATGCTTGGTCTTTGTATGCATCACATGGTTCTTTGAGATATTTATAGCACTAGTGTTATCATAAAAAATAACAACTGGTTCAGTTATTTCTTCCTTCATACCTTTCAACAATTGCTTGATCCACACTATATTTGAACAATTCACTACTGCTATGACATATTCAACCTCTATTGTAGATTGAGAAATATAGTTCTATTTCTTGCTTATCCAGGAGACTAATCTCTTTCCTAGAAAGAATGCACCTCCACTTGTGCTCTTTCTTTCATCAACATTACCTACCCAATCCACATCTTTGTAAACTTTCAGTTCAAACTTCTCATTCTTCTTGTAATATAATCCATAGTCCTTTGTTCCTTTCAAATATCTTAGAATCCTTTTCACTGCCATCAAGTGACTATCTTTAGGATCTGCAGAAAATATTGCAACAATCCCAACTTCTAATGCAATATCTGGTCTATAGTGGACAACATATTGTATTTATCTAATCATTTATCTATACAAGGATTGATTCACTTCAGTTGTCTCATCAGTCTTTGATAGTTTTTGTCCAATAGCCATAGGTGTACTTACAGGTCTGGAGTCCTCCATGCCAAAAAATTTCAGTATCTCCTTGATATACTTATATTGTATAATGTAGATACCTTTCTTCATCTGATATACTTGCAAACCCAAAAAGAATTTGATCTCTCCAAACATAGACATCTCAAATTTAGTTTGCATCTCTTTAGCAAATGTTTGGCACAAAGCATCTTGTCCTCCAAATATGATATCATCAACAAATATTTCAACTAACAATATCCCTTTACCTTTCTCAGAATTTAAGTACAGATTATTGTTGTCATTTGTCCTTGTAAATCCAATCTTGACTAATTAATTGTGTAATATCTCACACCATGCTCTGGGGGCTTGCTTCAATCCATACAATGCTTAATGTAGCTTGCAAAACATATTTTTCTTACTTGAATCAACAAATCCTTCAGCTTGTTCAATGTATACCTCTTCTTCTAGTATTCCATTTAGAAATGCTAATTTGACATCCATTTGATATACTTCGAATCCTTTGTAAGATGCATAAGCGAGTAGAGTTCTAACTCCTTCCAATCTTGCAATTGGGGCAAACGTCTCGCCATAGTCAATGCCTTATTCTTGTGCATAACCTTTGCATACCAGTCTGGACTTATTACTTATAACTTCTCCATGTTCATTTATCTTATTTATAAATACCCACTTTGTTCCAATAATATTCTTGTCCTTTGGTTTAGGTACTAGTGTCCAGGTTTTGTTCTTCTTGATTTGTTCAATCTCTTCATTCATGGCTTGTATCCAATCTTCATTATCCAAAGCATCTTTCACCGATTTGGGCTCAAATACACACAATAAGCATGTCTGATTTTTCAATTTGCTTCTTGTCATGACCTCTAAATATTTCTCTCCAATAATTTGATATTTTATGATGTCTTCTTACATACTTTGCTAGTGTAGGCTCTGGTCTCCTTTGATCTTGTTGTTCTTCCTCAGATTCATCATCAAAGTTAATTTCAGGTTCATTTTTATTTTTTATAATTTTTAATTATAATTTTTTTTCATAAGGTGGCAAATGCCACTTGACATAATTCTATTAATATTCATTATTTATTTTTTACACTCGTTCAAAAGAGCTCCCGGAGAAAAGAATCAAAAAGAAAAACTCTGGTCATCGCCCATAGAATCAAAAGATAGAAGTTTAGAGATGAGCCCCCCATCTAGCCGACGCTAGTTACATAGAGAAGAAACTCACCTACCAAAGAGAAAAAATCTCATACATTTACATATTACATATAGAGATTACACCAAGAGACATAAAAAATCAGAGGTCAATAGGCCAATGTACAGACAAATACTCAAAAAATAATAGGACATGTATAATCCAGATCGTGAAGCCATGATCAGAGACTGTCTGCATGAAGATATCCATAGCCAAAACTTGCAACCAAAACTCAATAATTCTGCCAAAAAACAATGAAGATATCCAAGGAGAAAAAACTTCATCATACAAGAGGAGTCATACTATTCTATCATAAATTAAAATATTATTGTAATTTAATTGCACTTTAATTTAATAAATTGAAATATGAAACTCCAATTAAAAGGTTGAGATAAATGTTTTAAGTTGAGAATTGTTTTATTATAAAAATAAAACAAAAACAAGAAAACAAAGAAAAACAATTCTTTTATTAATTTTAAGTTGAGTTGTCTTATTTTTTAGGTTTGCATATTTTAGAAAACCTAGTTTTATGACGTGTTCTATATTAGAGGTTATTTCGCCATTTTAGACACACTAGTTTATCGGATTACAAATTTTGTTTGCATTTTTGAAGGTAAGGAAATTTGTTAAAAACTTTGGATTGTAGATTTGAGAATTGGTCTTCTTTTTGGCAATTCAACTCTGTGAATTGAGGTAGGATTTTTTAATCCTTTTGCAATTTTCATTGTTGCAAGTTGATTTTTGTGAGTTGAGGTAGGGTTTGCATTCTTTTAAAAGCTTGTCTTCTTTGTGTCTAGATATCTTGTGTGATTGTTGATTGTCTTCCTCATTGAAATTTAGATAATCAGATTTTGTTTGAGGAATTATGTGGAATGATTTGATTAGGGTTTCTTCCTTGGATTTTTTTATTTTTGCATATGTAATTTTGGGATGTTTTCTAGGCAAAGGCATCCCATTGTTTTGGTAAAATTTAAAGAAGAAAATCAATCTTAGGGTTTTGATAAATTTCACTTACTTTTAGGGTTGTCTTTTCTAATCTAGCTTCCTTTGAATTATAGAAATTTTCCCTTGAAAAAATCCAAATTTATTAAAAGAAAAGGATTTAATATTTATATATGTAAATCAGAAGATGTCTTTCAAAAAAAAAAAGAGAAAACCCAACTATAATAAAAGAAATATTTTTATATAAACAAATATATATAATAGTGTGCATGCCCTTGATGAAAGGAAGGTGAAGGAAAGGAAGGTGAAGCGTAGAGTTAATGTGATGTAATTTCGATGATCATTGCTTGGGCATTAGGAGCGGGAGAAGAAACGGTGATGGTGGAGCAGATAATTTGAGAAATGTTTGAGGAGGGGCTGTTAGGAGGACTGAAAGCAATTTTGGAATGGGCCCTCCTGGGCATTGGCTTGGACTACTCTGAATGCTTTGAAGATGAGGATGGGAGTAGAGTCTACAGTTTTGTGTCTTTTCTGAGATGGTGGGGAAAGGTGGACAAAGGGGAATATCATGTGAAGATATTGTTTAGGGCTTGGAAGAAGCTCAAAGAGTTAGTCTTGGAGAATGTGGAAATCATTGCAGCTAGGGGAAGAGTCTTCAATATCCCTATCCTAAGGAGGTAGAGGGGAAAAAAGAGGAGGCAAATAGAGAATGGTGAACCCTAGATGCAATTTTGAATTTTGCAGAGAAATTAGATGAAAAAATGGATATTGTAAATAGTTATGGAAGGATAGTAAGAATTGAAAGGAACATATTCAAGGAGGAAACCCAGATCGTGGAACAATGATGTTGTGCAGTGAGCCAAGATAGGATGACCTGAGAAAGCATTTTGTGATTCAATAATGGGGGTTGTGTAAATATGCATGATGGTGGGAAATGAATTATCAATGGCAAAATCCCTTGAAGACACATAGAAGTCAATGTAAGCGTTGGTCAAAGTTCTGAACCAATCAAGGGTGTGTGCAAGGGAAGAGGCAAAGTGTAGCAGAAGCCTATGACTTTTGGATATTCTTTCTATACAATATTTTTTGCAGAAGTTGATCCTTTACTTTTGTAATGATGATGTTTTAGATGATAGATGATTATGTAGCTGGTTTTATCTTTAGGTCTTTAGTTTATCTTGTCAGTTGATATTATATACACACTTAAAATGTCTTTACATGCTTTATATTAATAAAAATATTACTGTTACTGACCAAAAAAAAAGTGTGCATGCCCTTCTAT
>MU223136.1:857633-878800 GCA_018584345.1 Thuja plicata | reverse complement strand
AGTCTTCAATTTGCACCTAGCCCGATATATTCAACTGCAAACTTTATTTCTCTACCACAAATGGATTGTTCACACTGTGATATGAAGTAGAATCCTGAATGATTCAATGTTGATTCTATTATTACTTTCGTTACATGAAGAGTCTTTCTTAGTTCTTTTGAATGTCTGAAACTTATGACTCCCAAACATCATTCCATCTGCTGAAAAGATCATCAATTGGAGCACCATTTTCTTTGCTGAGTTGGGATCTACAACCTACCCAATATGAAAAGACCTCAGAACAACCCGTCGGCTAAGAGAAGGAAAGGCAATGACAGGGAAACCCGACAAAGATAGCCTACCTAAGAAAGACTTAGACCTAGACTCAGACTGACCAGACTGACTTGACATGACCATATGACTCCAATAATGCCAAAAAAAAGGGTGACTGAAATTCAGACCACATTCCCTAAGTATTTGTCATAAATTCTCAATGACTCACTGGGACATGAAGATGGAGTTCATCAGGAAGACTTTTAAATTCATCGTCGGTGTTGACATGATGCTCGGGACTACTGTTTAACAATTTTTCTTTTACTGACGGATATCGGTATTCTATCGTGACAACTTTGTAAGTTTGCTTTCTTACCGATGGGTATCGGGTTACATTGGTAACTTAACCATTTTATGTGTTGACTGACAATTTCCACTAGGTACATAAATAGCTCATCCATTATGTTCACCGCTGATTTTTGGTATGTGTATATCGATGAGGTTGTTTTCTCTAATTTGAAACAAGTAACATAGTATGCATCTTTATTATGTAGATTTTGACTATCTATCAATTTTTATAATGGAACTGGTGCAGAATATGACTTGGTGTAGTGCAGTTCCATACTTACTTGTTCAGATCAAGTGGGGGTGGTGATGTCACTAGATCCATTGGATGGGGTGTCACCATTTGTATTGTTTGGTCCAGCTTCATCATTGCCTGAAGATTTTCTCCACATTTTGTCTCTAGCCCTCTGGATATCTTCAATGGTATTTTCATTGGGATATGTTCTTGTCTCTGTCATTCGGTCTTTGCAATCTTTCTTGAGATGACCAACTTTGTGACAGTGTAAGCATGTCATTCTGGGGTTTGACTAGCCTCTAGACCTTTTGGTCCATGCTATCATGTAGTTTGCAGAAATGTGACCATATCTACCACATGCTATACAGTTTGTCCATGTATTATAGTCCCATACATATTGATTACCAATTCTCTTTGGTTGATAGGGAGTTTCTTGAACTTTTGGCTTCCATGCTTGCCTTTTCTTTTTCCAGCATTCAAGACTTGTGTGCCCATTCATCTTGCATGTAGGAAAATATTTGTCCATGTAGGTTTCCTTCTTTGGTTGTTCTATCTTAGACTTACATTCATATGCTTTATGTCCTTTCTTGTTACATTTATAACAGAATCCTATGATTGAAGATGTAGATTTAGGAATACCTTTCATTTTTCCTTGGCATACATTTGATGTGTGGCCTTGCTTTCCATAGTGCTTGCATGTCAGCTTTCTTGGTCTTGGATTTTCATATGCATTCTTTGGGTTGGCTTGATTTAATGGTTCTCCATTTTTGGTAAAGCCTAAACTGTTGTTGTAGTTGACTATTCATTGTCCTTCAAGAAAATCATCCATTCTTTTATTTCTCTCTTCAGCTTTTCTGATAACTTCATTATGTTGTTGCTGAATTCTAACCTCATTCTTTAGTTTTTCATTTTCTTCTCTTAGTTCACCGATAATCCGTATTCTTTCAATGAGTTCAACATTCATTCTATTTTCTTCTTGACTCATAAGAATAATCTAATTAGTGAGCTCATGGTGATGCTCAGCATGTCTTTGAATTTCTAACTCCTTTTCTTGTAGTTTCTCTGTAATCTTCCTCCTGTCATTAGTGGCTATTGTTCTTTATTTTTCATCTTGTCTAGCAGAACTCATCACATCAATCATTCTCACCATTTGGGTTTCTTGACCGATTTGCAACATCTTTATTTTTTCTGTCAGATTTTGATTGATCTCCTTCAAATTTGTGATGTTCTCTTCTGATGTGTCTGATGTATTACTTGCATTGGATCCTGAAGATTCAAAGAAATCTTAAATCTCTTCTTCTTGATAATATTTTTCATTGCTCCGAGTGCCATACCTTTCCTCTCATCCAACAACTCTCTCATCTTGATTCTAGCTTCTTTATACTGTTCATAGAACATCTGTATCTCAATATTTTTATTCTCAATATTCTTATCAAGTTTGTACTTCTCCATTGTATGGTATTTTCTCTTAAGCCTTCAATTTTTTCCTTGAAGAGACTCAGCTCTGAAACCAATTGTTGGGATTAATGGGAAGTAGTACTGAGAGGGAAGGGGTGAATCAGTACCTCTAAAATTTTTAACACTTTTCACAATTCATCATTAGTAATCATTCATTACTGCATTACTGACCATTACTGTTGTTCTTTCTTATGCATGTAGTATTATTCCACAATCTTTAATTGTTTTCAACACTCATAGAAACATTCATGAAAATGATAAACACATAACACAAGATATGGTATCGCAGAAAACTCCTGTTAGGAAGTAAAAACTATGGTGGGTATGACACCCACAAAAATTCACTTTCTGCAGAATTGAAGGGAGAAGATAAAGGCTTACAATTGATCACTTTTGATGATCTACCCTGTTAGGAGTATTAAGGTGGAGACCGGTTAAGATCTACTCTGTTAAGAGCTTTAGCAACACTGATTTAAGTGTACACTCGGTTAAGAGATTTACAATAAGACTGTTAAGTCCACCTTTCTTGAAAGGATTTCTTATGTGTACTAGACTTGTTAGAATGAGTACATATGATTGAACTGACTATATGAAATCTACAATTTCTGATTACATATCCATTAAAGCTCTCATAATAATAATATCACCTTAAGTGACTGATTAATACCTTTCTCTGCTCGTCGGTAGCCTGTGTTCTTGTTCTTGAAACTGAATTGATTCTTTTCTATCCTTTTTCATGAATTCTCTTATCCAGTCTCTAGATGATCTCCGTGGCTACAATATTCATTGAACAACAACTATTTTCAATAGATTGAGCATCTATTTATACAAGTGTTTGACCTATCTTAGAATCACGCATTACAATGTTAACTCTTAGATTCAAGGTTTACAACTTGACCTTAATCTTTAGTTTGCATGTTTTAAATCAGTAAAACTAATTAAAACAATAATAAATACATTTCTTCCTCTGCACATAATGGATTAAAAATCAAATCAAGAAGCTATAAATACAACTTCAGTGATTTATTTGACGTGGAAAGTTAGAACCACTTTTTGCGAGATGTAACTGACTGTCGGTTCTTGGTCGTCGGGTTGAACTAAAATTCTGTCGGCATTCCTTTCTCAAACTGATCATCAGGTTCCCTTCATCTGTCGGGTTCCTCTCTATACTATTCCATCAGGTTTCACTATTGTTACTTGTTGGGTTTCATTAACCTTTTTGTCATCGGATATGCTTTGAACTTTGTAGTATCGGGTAACCTTGGTGTCGGGTAGTGTTGTGCACTGTCTGTCGGTGTAGAGTAAATTGATGGTGCAAATCATATTTTTCCTTGTGTATACTAATGGAAAAATATAATGCCTTTAGCTTCCAAGATAACTCATTGTACTTTTAGCTTAACAAGTGATAACTTAATAAATCTATTAGGAGAGAAATAGTAATAAGATAATTGTGTGCCTCGCCCATTCCTTGAGTGCTAGTATAGGCTTAGAATGGGAGTGAGAGAAGATGCTTGCCCATCTAGAGAGACATTTGGATATAACATAGTTGGTTTCCTTGTCTATATGAAAGGTTTATTGATACCACATATGGTCACTTGGGTGTCGGGATCTAGAGAGGCTGCCAAGATAACTCAAGGGTTAGACATACGTGATGACACTTCCCTATATGTGTTATAGGTTCCTACATTGCATTTGCTACACCTGATTTGTGTCTCAACCATTTATACTTGATAATATTATAACTATTACTACCATTTTATCCAGTGTACCTTTGCATTAGTCTTGCTTATGTTTGGATGTTTCCTTGAGTGAGGCCTAGTGTTCATCTCTCATGGACCTATGGGTTCCACATGGTTGAGTGGTAGTGATTCTATTACCATTGAGATCCGACGTTCATTCTCTTGTGCTTGGATGATCCTAGTTGTTGCTTCTATCTTCTTGTTCATTTGTTGGAGATTTCATATTATCAGCATGAGATGTCTACCTTGTACTCTATTATGTATTGATTTTAGACATCCTCCAGGAGATGCATATTTGTACTTGTATTGTATTTATGATTTGATTCATTATTGTGGTCCCCATGAAATGTGTAGTAGAAGTTGAGTTATCTTGTATACCATGAGGTATTAGTTGTATCTTATTGCATGTACCATTTCTTACATTGATAATGAATGTTCTTATTACTTCCGTTCTACCTATATGTTAGTCTACTTTATGATTCATGTTCTTTTCATTATGATTAAGTAAAGAGTTAGCTCATATTTTAGTTTGGGTTCTAAAATGAACTTAGGATATATCATGTGATTGTGTATGGTTGATCTTATTAGTTTAGTTAATGTAGTTAAAAGTAACTATGTCTTGAAACCCTTGGGAAGGTTAACTATGTTGTATACTTTAGTGTAATGTCTTATCATGTGTACTTCAACTCATGTGTGTACTTACTTATGCATTCATGTTGGTTAATGTATGTTTAATGTTTTAATAAAAATAATAATTATTGAATCAACTTAGTGTAAAGTTGGGTTAATTTCTCATGGGTTCCTTGGAGGGGCGTTACATGTTGTGAGGAGGTAAGCTTGGGACATTATCCTTGTATTTTATGAATTATAATTTCCAAAAAATTAACCTTGAGGACTATTCATTGGTGCTTAATATGGTTAAAATTTAGTGACTCCATGATTTGGAGTACTTTTGATTTTGTTAATTGATAAAGGCAATGCTCATGTTCCTATATCCCTACTTGAGGACATTTTTACTCTTCTTTCTACGCTACCTCAGAAAGCTTGATCTTAGTCACACTAAGCTCAAGGGAACCTTTCAACATTCATTTATTATTATTTATTTCATGCCAAGGGAATCCCAATTTTAGCAAAAATAAGGGGACATCTTAGAATTACCCATATCTAGAGCATCTTGGATGTCCACAACGGGTTTTTGGGCTCTAGTGACACAAACTTGGAGAATACTGATATATACATTCAACGAATGTGAACTTAACAAATACAAGCAACTCACTTTTCATCTAGGAATATATCAACAGTTAAAACTTATAATTCCACTTTAGATGTCCCTATAAAGAATTGAAATTGAGCTTCCAAAATAAAATAAAAAAGAAAATATTTTAACTAGTTAAACTCAACAACTTAGACATCCGAATAAGTATTAACATTTTGGTATTATAAATCACCATGGTTATAACTATTTATGTGGAAAGAAGGTACTTAGAGTTAAATTTCTATGAGTGACCAAAGTATGTTGATGGGATTGGTACATCCAGTTGTAATAGATAAGTATCAAGTAAAAAAGAACCCCGCAAGAAGACAAATTGAAGAGAACAAATTCCTTGTAAATAGGAGTCTAGAACCACCGATTACAACATTATCAATTCTACCATGTTTGTACCTCATATTTTACAAACATTTATATGCTCTTACTAAATATGGACCTATATGTAAAACGTGGAAGAACAAACAGGGCACTTGCCAAAAGTGTATGAGAAATATGGTCATATGGACTGCAATGATTGCAGGATATGCTATAAATGGATTTTTCAAAAATCTTGAGAAAATTTCAATCAAATTTAATTGCAGTTGTAAATCCAAATTCGACAATATTTGCCAACATCCTCCCTATGTGCGCCAAAATGAGAGCTTTGGAATACAACGTGGACATCGGAAAAAAATGGAAGGAGGATTTCTTTACAGTTGGAAATGCTCTGGTAGACATGTATCTTAAATGTGGAACAAATAATTGTGATAAAAAACCTCGTGAGAATTTAATGAGTGAATAACTACTTTGAACTTTAGGAAAAATATTTATCTGTTGATCACTCAGAAATCATGGTCATATAAGAAATAAGTTGTGAAGTAACTAAACACAGACTTCTTAAACATGCTCCTCAAAATAATAATATGTATTTTGACAAATAAACATAGACAGAGTGATCATACCATGACTTGTATGGAAAATGTGGAAGAAAAAACAAAGCACTTGTACTGTGATAACATGGCTATAGGTAATGTGTTCAAATGGACTGCAATGGTTGCAGGATATGCACTAGATGGATTTGCTGAAAAGACTATAGAAACTTTCAAGAAAATGTAATTGTAGATGTAAAGCCAAATGCCACAACCTTTGCCAACATACTCCCTACTGAGCATATTAAGGAAGTAGAAAATGAAGGGATGAATTTTCTAGGAAATTCCATGTGTGTCTATTACAAATCCGGAGTGTGAACCATAAACAACCTCAAATATACTAGAGTTTTTGTCACCAAAAACCAATCGACGGACAATCTTTTTCAAAAACAAGAAGGGATAATGGAATGCAATGACTTTAACAGTTCTTTAGTAACTCTCAAGCTAATGCATTGTGCAACTGTAAAATTGACTCCATTGATGAAGCATCTGAATTGTTGAACCATTGTGCTTGGAATGTATGCTTTAAATTCAAATGCTGTTAAAGTTTAACTAGTTATTTTGAGGAACTAGTACCGCTTGGATAGCTATATTCGGATATGTAGGAAAATATTGAGGGAGAGGTGGCATTACCATGAGAAGAGTGTGTAGTTAGGCGCATTCCTTCACCATCCAGCAGCTTCTATTCATATACTCTGCAATTTAAAAAGGACAAATGTGCTCATGTCTTATTGATAAAAAACGATAACATGATTTTAACATGGTAGTTAAAATTATATATATATATATATATATATATATATATATATATATATAACATTTTATCAAAAAAGAAAAAGGCGATTCATGACAAATGGGATGTAGTTGGTACACAACATTCCTTGGCTAAAGTCATTAAGTAACAATCCTCTCCAAAGTTAGCTAACCCTAATCCAACTTTTATCACTTTCACAATACAACTTTGGATTCCTGCAAGTTTAGCAGAGAATAACCAAAGTGGTTGTGGTGAATCCCCCATGGAGGATAGAGACTGGACAAGTTGATGATAGAGAGTAATTTGGAAGAAATTCAAATCAATCTTGTTGTACACAAGGTTTCCTTAAGTATTTAGGCATTCTTCCTATATGGGGTAATTGCCTTAAGTTATGCTAATCAACTTAAATGATTTTGAAGTTTCTTTCTTTTAATAACCATGTCGCCAATGTTAGCTAATAAAAATTGCATCCAATGTGTCGCAACAAAATTTTTTGATCTCGTGATTTCTCCAAAATGGGGTAACCTTGGGTGCCTTTATTACAATTCATAGAATTCTATCACTGAGATCCACTGTATGCAAATAACCTATTACAAAAGAAAAGAATGGAGATAAGACAAAGATTGATCTGAAAGATGAAATGTTCATTCATAGAGGCAATAATAATTACAAAGAGATCAAATCCTTATAAAGGTGATCAAAACCCTAAAAAGGAGAGAAACCTAGGTTGCATGATAATAATTAATAAAGAATTAATTATTATAAGCCTAAAGCTTAGCTTAAGTGAACTAGAGATAATAAGTGACTTTAATAATTAAATAAAATGATTTAATTAATAAGTGAATTAACTTATTACTCTAATACCCCCCTTAAGATAAACTTAGGGAGAAGCTAAAAACCTAGAAACAACCATTGAAAGAAGGAAATAGGTCCTGACAATATGGCCTAATCAGGTACCTAAGTACAAAAAATCTCTGATAAAGAGGAAAAAAGGAGAAAACCCAGTGGGAAAAACCCCTCTCCGAAAAGAGATGAAGCTTAGTGAAGGACTGAAGAAGGATCCAAACTAGAGAATGTGCCAGAAAATAGGAACAAAGATCAGGTAGAGAAGACTATAATCTGCATGAGTGCACTCAAATGACACTACTCGAATCAGGATGAAAAACAAAGGAAAATATCAGAACTTGAAGATACAGATGACAAAAACACCAAAGTCTGAAGAGATGATCAAAAGAAGAACATGAAGAAAACCACTGAAGCATGAAGCTGCAAATAATTTCAAAGAATAACTGCTGGAACCTCCACTGAAATAGAATCTGATCAGGTAAAGAAGACTTTAAACTGTATGAGTGCCCTCAAATGACACTGCTCAAATCAGGATGAAAAACAAGGAAAACATTGTAACTCGAAGATACAGATGGAAAAAAATGTCAAAGTTTAAAGAGTTGATCAAAAGATGGAAGGATGCCTCTAAAATAGGTATGAAAGAGTTTCCATATGGTAAATGATCCATCTCAACGAAATGCATAGGTACCCAACCACTACATCTACCTAGTATATAGGAAAAAATACTGAATACATAGCTCACTCCATCGAACCAAGAAATAATTAGAATCAACAGGGAATACCCCCATAATGCTAAGAAAGGACAGGCATGATAGGTACACTCAACCAGACTACCAAGAATAACTACATGTCGAAGAAAATACAAACACATATAAAGTATGGTGTCGAAGATGATCAATCTTTGGACACACATAATAAGGCTAATGTTGTAGAAGGAACACTCACTTGACAAAGGTAGAAAAAACCCCCCATGACACTTTATTATGTAGTGTGAGTACAAATAGGCACAAAATGTGCAAGATCCCAAACATGCAACAAATGACATTTTATTTCAGTGCTTTGCAAAAAAGAAATGCTATAGAAATAGATGTTTACAATGCTCAGGAATGAAATTTTTTTTTAAGAACATGAGTAACAACTAAAAAGGAGTCATCCCATGCAAGGAAAATGATCCCAAGACTTGAAACATCTAAGATATCCACCAGATTGCAAAAAAGAAAAAAACTTAAATCAAATGTACATGGATCGAATTCTAGAGATGAGACCCATACAAGAAGAAAGAGAACAAAACCAACTTTCCAATAATATGCGAAAGTCAAAATATAGAGTCCGGAGGAGAAAGATATGGTTGTCAGAGTGCAAAAAGGAACCTTGACTTTGTCTGGAAAAAAAATTTCAAGATAAAAAAATTAGAAAACCAAACCTGGAAAATCAGATCGAGCTCGGAACCAGCTTTCTGACAATATCTCATTTGGCGAAAAACACCTTCATTTTCTCAAGTGTATGAGCAAAAAATGGATAGTGCCCCTAGAAAGCATAAAAAGAGAGCCTGGTGGCTCTGAGGTGGCTCCCCGGGTGGTGGTGGCGTGGTGGTGGCAGAATCGGGTGGCGAGTGGCATATCCGGTGGTGGGTGGGTGACATTGAGAAAGTTGAGGGCAGAGCTCAGCGAACCGAGCCCACTGGCAATGACTACAAGCTGGTGCCTCAGTTTTTCCATTTTTTTCTTGATGTGTGTGCTAGGGCCTGTATAGGAAAAAACAATTTTCCTCATAATCCAATTGTGTCCAAAATGGTCGTGTCTTATATGGAAAATGGGTTTTTGGGCCTTTTGAACACAACCATGAGGTCGATTTGTGCCCAAAGTGCTCCGAAAAAAATTCTCTCCATAGCCACACTAAAAAAATTATAAATTTGAAACCCTCAGCATTCCAAAAAATCTTCAAAAATCTCAAGAACGGGCTGCAACAACAAGGCTCTGATACCATGTTAGAATTCATAGAATTCTATCACCAAGATCCATTGCAACAAAAAACCTATCACAAAAGCAAAGAATGGAGACACAACTCATAATGATCTGAAAGATGAAATATTCATTCAGAGAGAGAATAATAATTACAAAGAGATCAAATTCTTACAAAGGTGATCAAAACTTTAAAAATGGGAGAAACCTAGGTTGCATGATAATAATTAATAAAGAGTTAATTATTATATGTCTAAAGTTTATCTTAAGTGAACTAGTAGAGATAATAACTGACTTTAATAATTAAATCAAATGATTTAATTTCTAAGTTAATTCACTTATTACTAGATAACAACCTTTTCATGAAAAAAAATGAAACAAGATATCAAATAGTTAGCAAAAGAAATTTGATACCTAACAAAACTAGAAAGAAGAAACAATTTAAACTACAAGGATGCTAGCACTATTTCCAATTCCTTCTAGGGCTTGGAAATATATTTCCATCAATTTTATTGTAGGCTTGAGAAATTCTAAGTCAAATTAGCTACTTTTTTGTGGTGGGAATTGTCTCTCTGAGAACTCCCAATTGTTTTTGCTAGCATATCCATATAAAGACTATTAACATTTCCCATTTAATGTCACGGCAATGTCAAGATTTTAGGACAAGCATACCCAATTTTAAATTGTAGTGTCTTCCTGAAATCTTTACATTCTTGGATTTTCCCTTACAAACTAATTCTTGCCCACCATTACCTATCATGACTCTAAAACTAGAGCATGTAAACATGTAACATCACGCTTGTTTAGCTTGAATAATCATAGTCTCTAGTAATATGCTTTGCATTGATAATAATTTTTTTTGCAGATTGATGTATTAGATTTTGTTAGTAGTAGCAAGACTCCACAATTGGAATATTCACAGTTTCCTTAATGTTCTTTGAAAATAGACCTCGACAAAGACACATTAGTTAGGGTGAGTTGAATAATATTTATTGTGTTCTACATAAACAACATTTTCCACTATAGCCACTATCTTGGAAATAAAATGCTAGAAAGGCATAGGTAAACCTAGGAATTCAACCCAAACTCAAACATGAAGAGACAATTTAACAACAATAGAAAATTCACTGGTTCATGGTTTTAAAAAATGACAAAGGAAAAATGAACAAGCCATGAGCCTTGAGTGCGAACATCTTGGGCACGATTAGATTCAATAAAGTTAAAAAGAAAGAAAAACAACCTTTAGAAAGGTTTTGCATAGTGGCTAGCTGAGAGTCAAGATTTCACAACCCGGTAATGAAATACACTTTTAAGGTGGAACCTCCCACAAAGGAACACAGAAGGGTGAACTTTTTAAGGATTTTATAGGCTTCTTCAAATTGTGGAAGTGGAAGCAGAATATTTGGAGGTGGGTCATGAGACTTACCTTGTGAAACTTCTCTGCAGTGCCAATTTGGGGGAGCAATGTTCCAGGATGTAGAGGTCCTCTTGTCACTACTGGTCACTCGAAATGAAAAATCCTAGCCAACCAGGACTAATTTGCACTGCCAATTTTGGACCTAGTTTATAGACATTGGCATACACCTTGTTTGAGCACCCTTTATGCTCACCTTCACAATGTCCCCTACACCCGCCACATTTCTTACTAGCACTAAGTTCATGTTGGATGATATCAGTTTTGGTTACTGATCATGCTATTGATATTCATGTTTTGTCACTGATGTCAACATATATTTCTGTGGAGAGGATAGACTAGTTACTTGACTGGAAGAAGTGTACAGACACTGTGCGGATGATTCAGAATGATTAAATTTGGATTTATACAAAAGGATATGTGTTGAAATTATTCCTAAGGTCTCTTGGCCTTATGCTTCATATTGCAGATGTTACAGTTGATTTGGTGAAGACTGGTTTCTGGACTGTAACTGTGATTCTGGAGAGAGCAGGTATCTGTGTTTCGGGTATATCTTTCTACCGATGCGAGCTTACTGGTGGACAGTTGACATATGTTGGAATAATGGGCTGAGTTCATTTTTGGTTTGGTTACTAGTGACGTTAGATGTGGCGTGTATTCTGAAGAAGACCTAATTGTTGGCTGAATTCAGGCATGTAGCGTGTGAAATGAATTGTGAGCGTGGATTGCGGATCTGGAAGCATAATTGATGGATTGTAAATGATGTTTACTTGTTATAGGTACCGTGTGTATCTTAGAAAGGCGTTAAATAATTATTTGTATATTGGAAAGCATTAATTGGCCGACCTAATTAACTATTTGTGTATTAGGAAAGCTTAACTGGATGACCTAATGAATTATTGTAAGAGAGTATATATGAGTGATCTTTTCTTTTGAAAAGATATGATAGAGATTGAAAAGAAGAAATGAAAGCTGCGAGGCTTCTTTTATTGTTGGACGTAGAGCAAAGTTTATGAGAACAGTACTTCATTGGAAGTGACCAAGCAAAGACAGTTTCTATCAGACAGTTCACTGGATTGTGTATTTTCTTTATACACTTGTTTAGATTGTGAATCCTTGAGGGTAACTTTAACCTTCTTTGGGTAGTGTGCCTTGGCAGTGAGCCTACTTTTTATTTTGACTCCTAACAGGGTTTGTCTCCTAACAAGGGCTATGCAATGTAATGTTGTAAGAAGCTCCTAATAGGGCCAAATCTTTTAACAGGGATACTATACTCTCATTACATTATTTGTAGGTGTTAATTCACACCGGGGTTTTACCTTTAACAGGGTTTCCTTGACAACAAATATTGTGTTATGGTGTTGGCATTTATTGTGTTATCATTTACATTTGCAGATTTTGTTTATAAAGTTTAAAGTTTAATAATCTATATCACAACTGATTCACCCCCCCTCTCAGTTATCTTGTGGACTCTTATTCCTAACAATTCTAATCAGAGCTTGTGGTCCTTAGAGAGAAATTTTAACAGCTTGAGGTGATCCTGAAGATGACTTACTACAAGAAGGATAGTACAAAGTTTGATCTTGAAAACTTTGATAGTTGGCAGAATAAGATGAGAACACATTTCCTATGTCTGGGAATTGATTACTGGATGATCACAAAGAAGAATGAAAAGATAGCGAATGAGGATGAATTAGAGAAGGCTACTGAAGATCAGAAAAATTTACTTTCATGTAATATGGTTGCAAGGGAATCTTTGATCAACGCACTTTCAGAAGGAGAATTCACTGAAGTAAAGGACTTGGATTCTGCACATGAGATCTGGTCAAGATTAGAAGAACTTTATATTTTAGACAAGTTTACTAAGTAGGCAAAGCTATAAAACTAGAATAAAAAGATGGAATCACTAAAGATGAGAGAAGATGAGAACATTAGGGCATATGGACAGAGAATTATTGAAGTGGTTATTGTATTAGAAACTCTAGATGTACTTACAGTGAGGAAGAAGTGATTGTGAAGATACTTAGATCTTTAACACCTGCATATAGAACCAAAGTACAAGCTATAGAGGAGATTATACCTTTGACACTGAACTTCACCAGAGAGATGTTGATTGGAAAGATAACTACATTTGAGGCCACAAATTTGGGAGACACTCTACCTAAAGTTGAGTTAGCATTCAAGGCAACCGTGCACAAGAACAAAAAGACCTTATCTGGAAATGCAAGCACCAATAGTAATGATCTAAGAGAAGAACTTGGATCTTATGATGATGAATGGGAACAAATACATGAAGAAGAAAGAAAGCTATATGAAGTTGTGGCACTGATTGCTAGAAGAGAAAAGAGAGGTATGGGAAAGTTTGAAGGAAAATTACCTTTGAAATGTTTTTCATGTAACAAGATTGGTCATTTTGCATCTAGATGTCCTACAAGAGTTCCAAAGCACATACCTAAGTTTTTCAAGTCTAAGTATTCAAAATAAAAGGAATGTTATTATGATAGTGAGGGTATATCTGATGATGACGATGGTGACTATGGTGAAATTGGATTTATTTCTATTAAGGATGATGAACCTATGCATGAAGAAAAAATATTAGTATCCCGAGTTGAAAAGAAATCTGAATGGGTTATAGATAGTGGTTGTTCACATCATATGACTAGAGATAAAAACAAGTTTTTACGTTTGAAAAGACATGATGGTGGTGTTGTCATATTTGGTGACAATACTCCTAAGCTTATTATTGGAGTTGGATCTATTTCTTTGGATGGAAAGACTAACACTGACAATGTATTAATTGTTGATGGACTTAAGCATAATCTTTTGAGTGTTGGACAGTTAGTAGACAAGGGTTATCAATTGAAATTCATTGGTGGGAAATTCTTTATCGGAAGTGAAGTATGAGACTTGTTCGTATCTGGTACTAAATCCATAGGTAATGTATTTGAATTGAACACATCTGAAGCTTCTTGTTTTATCATGAAGGTTGATGACAGTTGGTTATGGCACATAAGATGTTGTCATGTTAATTTTGATAACATTGTGAAGGAAAGTATGACAAAATCAGTAAGAGATCTACCTAAAATTGTAAATCCATCTAACACTATGTGTAGAGAGTGTGTTATAGGGAAGCATACTAGAAGCACTTTCAAAAGAAAAGCTTATTCAGCAAAAGGGAAGTTGGATCTGGTACATACAAATCTATGTGGTCCTACACGAACAAGATCATACTATGGTGAAATGTACTTTATATTATTTTTTTATGACTTTTCTAGAATGATGTGGGTTACATACTTAAGAGAGAAATCTGAAGCATTTGACAAATTCAAGATATTTAAAGCAAAAGTTGAGAATGAATCTGGTTTGAAGATAAAGTGTTTGAGATCAGACAGAGGAGGAGAGTTTACATCATATCTATTTAATACATACTGTGAAGAACATGGGATATTGAGACAGACACCAGCTCCTAGAACTCCACAACAGAATGGGATAGCAGAGCGAAGAAATAGAACTATATTAGATGCTGCAAGGACTATGTTGTTGGAAGGAAATGTGTTGCATGTTCACTGGAGAGAAGCAGTTGGGAATGTTGTATACACACTGAACAAAATTCAGATCAGAGAAGGTACAAGTAAGACTCCTTATGAATTATGGTTTGATCATACACCTACTATAAAATATTTCAGAATATTTGGTAGTAAATGTTATATCAAGAGAGATGATGAAATAGACAAGTTTGATGCTAGAAGTGATGAAGGAATCTTTCTTGGTTATTCCACTAAGAGTAAAGCATATAAATGTTTCAATCTGAGATTGAGAAAGTTGATTGAAAGCGCCAATGTGGGGATAGATGAAAAGTCTCAGATTCAGGAAAGAATGTATGATTGTGGTCAGATTACATAAGTGAAAGAGGTTACTGCTAAACTTGAAGAATCTTTGATGATTGACATTGAGATTGAAGATGAATAGACTGAAGCCACTGAAACACTGAAGACGCCAAGGTATGTTAAGAAGAACCATCCTAAAGATCAAATTATTGGTGATGCAAATAAAGGTACGATGACTAGATCTAGAGCTAGAGATGAGATCTGTTTGATTTCTCAAGTTGAACCAAAGACTACTGATGAAGCATGTAGAGATGAATCTTGGACTAAAGCTATGGAAGAAGAACTTGAACAGATAAAGAAAAACAATAATTGGGAATTGGTTCCAAGACCTAAGAACAAGAATGTGATTGGTACTAAATGGGCTTTCATAAATAAGATGGATGAGGAAGGAATAGTGGTAAGAAACAAGGCAAGACTGGTATGTAAAGGCTATTCACAACAAGAAGGCATAGAATATGAAGAAACATTTTCTCCTGTTGCTAGATTGGAGGCTGTGAGACTATTTCTTACTTATGTTGCACATAAAGACTTTAAGGCTTATCAGATGGATGTAAAATCAACATTCTTGAATGGTGATCTAGAGGAAGAAGTTTACATTGAGCAACCTGATGGTTTTCCTTTGACAGATGATGAAAACATGGTTTGTAGATTGAAGAAGGCACTTTATGGACTGAAATAGGCACCAAGAGCATGGTATGCAAGACTGGACAAATATCTACTTTGTCTTGGTTTCAGAAAAGGTAATGCAGACAGTAATTTATATTTGAGAACTGATGAAGATGGAATCTTAATTGTAGAAGCTTTTGTTGATGATATCATTTTTGGAGGCAATGATAAGATGAGTAAGAAGTTTGCTAAAGAAATGGAAAATGAATTCAAGATGTCAATGATTGGTGAGATCAAATTTTTTCTTGGTTTTCAAATTAATCAGAGTAAGAATGAAATTTTTATATCTCAGACCAAGTATCTTAAGGAAATGTTGAAAGAGTTTGGAATGGAAGATTGTAAACTTGTTGGGACACCTATGGTGACTAGAAACAAACTGACTAATAATGATGAGACTCAAAGTGTTGTTCAGACAAAGTACATATCGATGATTGGAGGTCTACAATATCTAACTCACACTAGACCAGATATTACCAATGCAGTTGGAATTGTGGCTAGATATCAGGTAGATCCTAAAGAGACACATTTTGTTGTTGTAAAAAGAATTTTCAGATATTTGAAAGGGATAATAGAATATGGATTGTGGTATGAAAAATCAGATGATTTTACTTTGCAGGCTAATATTGATGTTGATTGGGTAGGTAATGTGGATGACAAGAAGAGTACAAGTGGTGGTGAATTTTTCCTTGGAAAAAGATTGGTTTCTTGGTTGAGCAAGAAGCATAATTGTATTGCTCAATCGACTACTGAGTAAGAGTATGTTGTTGCTGCAATAAAATGTACAAAAGGTGTTTGGATGAAACAAATGTTGAAGGACATTGGAATAATTTTTAAAGAACCAGTGGTTATCCATTGTGATAACACTAGCACAGTGAATATGTCGAAGAATCCTGTAATGCATTCAAAGACTAAACATATTTCTATTAAGTATCATTTTTTGAGGGAGAAGGTAGCAGATAAAGAGATTAAACTAGAGTATATTAGCACAAAGGAACATATAGCAGATATATTTACTAAACCTTTACCAAAAGATGCTTTTGAATATCTCAGAGGCATGCTTGGGGTGGTGGCCCCTCCTAGTGGTAATTAAATGATGCAGATATGCATCAGTCCAGTAGATCTCAAAGTTATATCATTCTCTGGACTTGATGTATGGATCTACTCCTTAGGGGGAGTGATCGTAGGAGAATACTATGGAGTACATTTGGGTGATCTTGCACCTAGTTCATGGACATGAATATTTGAAAAAGCTACACCTTATAGAAGACTACAGATGATTTATGACACCCTTTTCCATTTCTACCAAAGGGGGAAGGAATCTATGTGAAAATCCCTACTGTTTTGAGAGATTTGTGTTGAGGATATTGAGAAGATTGTATTGAGAGAGTACTTTTGGGTTGATGCATATGGATTTTCCCATATGTTGCAATCAATTCCAAAGGGGGAGATTGTTGGATGATATTAGTTTTGGTTATTGATCATGTTGTTGATATTCATGTTTTGTCACTGATGTCAACATATATTTCTGTGGAGAGGACAGACTGGTTACTTGACTGGAAGAAGTGTACGGACACTGTACAGATGATTTAGAATGATCAAAGTTGGATTTATGTAGAAGGATGTGTGTTAACCTTATTCCTAAGGTCTCTTGGCCTTATGTTGCATATTGCGGATGTTACAATTGATTGGTGAAGACTGGTTTCTAAACTGTAACTATGATTCTAGACAGAGTAGGTCTTTGTGTTTTGGGTATATCTTTCTGGCAAAGATATTTTAGGTGATGCAAGCTTACTAGTGGACAACTGACATATGTTGGAATAATGGGTTGAGTTTGATTGTGGTTTGGTTACTGGAGACGTTAGTTGTGGCGTGTATTCTAAAGAAGACCTGATTGCTGGCCGACTTCAGGCATGTAGCGTGTGAAATTAATTGTGAGCGTGGATTGCAGATCTGGAAGCATAATTGATGGGTTGTAAATGATGTTTACTTGTTATAGGTACTATTTGTATCTTAGCAAGGTGTTAAATAATTATTTTTATATTGGAAAGCCTTAATTGGCTGACCTAATTAATTATTTGTGTATTAGGAAAGCTTAACTAGCCGATCTAATGAATTATTGTAAGAGAGTATATATGAGTGAACTTTTCTTTTGAAAAGATGTGACAAAGATTGAAAAGAAGAAGAAGTGAAAGCTACGAGGCTTTTTTTTCTGCTGGATGTAGAGCAGAGTTTATGAGAAGAGTACTTCATTGGAACTGACCAAGCAAACACAATTTCTATTAGACAGTTCACTGGATTGTGTATTTTCTTTATACACTTGTTCAAATTGTGAATCCTTGAGGGTGGCTTTAACCTTCTTTAGACAGTGTACCTTGGCAGTGAGCCTACTATTTCTTTTGACTCCTAACAGGGTGTATCTCCTAACATGGACTATGTACTGTAATGTTGTAACAAGCTCCTAACATGGCTAAATATTTTAACAGGGATACTATACTCTCAGTACATTATTTGTGGGTGTTAAGTCCCACTGGGGTTATACCTTTAACAAGGTTTCCTTGACAACAAATATTGTGTTATGGTGTTGGTATTTACTGTGTTATCATTTACATTTGCAAATTTGGTTTATAAAGTTTAAAGTTTAATAATCTATATCACAATTGATTCAACCCCCCTCTTAGTTGTCTTGTGGATTGGTATTCCTAATAGTTGAAGTGTTAGAAACTATTGATTATGAACCTCACACCCTCTTCCTTGCACGTCAGTCCCTGCAACCACCAAAATGCACATACATTTTAGTCATTCATTTCTATCGATGAGGCACATTTAAGCCCTTTTCTTGCACATTTCAGTCATTGGGTGTTTGTATACTTACCTTTTGTATAAAATAGGGACATTGTTTGAGCCCTATACTCTATGAACTTGAGGAAAATGAGCATTGAGAGATCGAATTGGGGGTGGGGAGATTGCACCAGTAGCCATAGTTGCCTTGCCCATAGATTAGGTCAAACTACACACAATTATGGTTGCACAGGCCTTGTCGAGACTTGGGTTGCCTAGTAGTTGAGGCAAAGCATAAATTGTAGAAGAAATGGAGCGTTAAAAACTATGATTGATGCAGAGATACTAAACATATCAATCATCTCAAGGAGAAGCTCATGCACAATGCCACATGAAATCTCTGGTAGAAGACATGTCTATTGCCCCTTCAAATTACCACGATTCCATCTCTCCAAACCTATTTTTGCTCAAATTTCCTTGGCCAGAAAATAAAAGGACTACTGGGAAAAAAGAACATGCCCATTGAGAAATGTTAGTAATAACTAAGAGGGGGGGTGAATCAGTGGCCTCAAAAATTTATCCTTCAAATATTAACCACCAATCAAATAAACTTCAAATTATTAAGTCCCTACAAGATGCATGCCATGACATACTTATATGAATAACTGTCTGTCGATTTTCCTTGTCTGTCCTTATTCTCCTTGATTACCGATAAGTAGTATAACTATTTACCAAAACTCAGTAAATAAGCAGAGTATACTGATCAACCCAGTGTTAACTATGTCAGATATAAAATAATAAATAAGTGAATCATACACACATAACACATGAATTTTTAACGTGGAATCCTGTTAAGGGAAAAAACCACTGGGACCGGTACCCCAAATTTTCACTCTTCTAAAGTGAGCCCTGTTAGGAGCCAACCTCGTTAAAGGTTACAAACACACTGTTAAGTACGACCTTGTTAGAGGATTTTATACATAGAGGTTGTCACTTAGTATTGGGCATCTATTGCTACCATCCTTGAATCAGCCTCCTTCTTAGATTATCAATAGGTATCGAGAAAATCCAATGCTACTTTCATGAATCAACCTTTTTGGAACTCCTTGGGATGTACCTTAATATATATAATACTATTAAGTCCTTCTCTATTAAGAGACTTGATGCTTCAATGGTTAAACTGAAACACTACGACCTGTTTCTAATGCAACTTTGAATTGCAGATTTTCAGATCTATTTAAGTACATTACCTCTCTAATCAATGTATCAATTCAATTCTTTGTGCTCCACACTTTCTACTCTGTGATGTTGTGCTTCACTATTCATCGGTGTCTGCATAATTTTTTAACTCTTTTTCAGCTTGATTGATCAGGACTATATGAAGTTGTTCTTCATCAATTTCTCTTCAGCATC
This sequence comes from Thuja plicata, assembly GCA_018584345.1. Taxonomy (NCBI): domain Eukaryota; kingdom Viridiplantae; phylum Streptophyta; class Pinopsida; order Cupressales; family Cupressaceae; genus Thuja; species Thuja plicata. Next base: position 858,874 of record MU223136.1, on the reverse strand, counting down.
CTCTTTTCATTCACTCCCCTTAATCCCCTTTCTGTGAATGTGATGTTACGAAAATGAATTAAGCTTGTCTCTTATATAGACATGATATTTATTGTTTCTTTATTCTTGATTCTTGGCGTGAAAAACAATCCAACCAATTTGATTTAAAGCACAACTCCTGATTTATCTTGTAGTTATCTTCTTTCCAACTGTAAAAATCTTCTTTAAATCAATTACTTAACTTTGGTCGAATAAAACAAAGAAAACAACTAGTTAAGTCTATCTTTAGCTCTTGCCAGCTAGATATTTTGTCATTTTCTGAACTCTCTGTTCCGTCGGTCAATTCTTCAGTTAGTTGTTGGTGACAACTGACAGTTCCATCGACATCACTCCAGTTAGCTTCAGGATCTCCGTCCGTCGAGCATCATTAGATTTTTACTCATCGGGCAACTCTGTTTTCAGCTCATCAAGCATCCTATGGTTTTGCTTTGTCAGGCAACACTGTCTTCTGCTCATCGGGTATCACTGTGACTTTTCTTCTTTGCCTTTACTGATGGTGTGCACTCTGTAGGTGTTATCTGTCACTTAGTGAATACTTGACTTTTATGCATTGTTGAAAGCATAACCTTTGTTCTATTGATTCTGTGAATTCTTTGGCATTATGTACATGACCGTACAGATGATATCAAGTTGACATCAATGACAATACAAACCATTAACTAATTTAATGCTTTGCATTATCTTTAACTTAATCATTATCAAACATTCAATCAGTTACATGTCATCAATCTCTCCCTTTGGCATTGATGGCAACATACTATATTATCACACTATACTATTTCTAATACAATATGAAATACAACAGTTGAGATTCATCAAACTACCAATATTTTGTTTGATAATTGATAAAAGTCTGATCTCCAGTAAGCTTTGTTTAAGCTTAGATTTGATTATTTGCAGCTCTTTATTTTCTGATGTGTCGAGTCCTCTTCTTGTTTCAATTTCTCTCTTTTGATGTCTTTTTCTCGTGTCAGCAACTCTCCCTGTGTATAATCATCTTTCATACAATTTTCTCTCCCTTAGGATATAATCTCTCCTTGTTGGAGTAATCTGATAATGGATAATATTTCTCTCTTTTTTCAGAAGAATGTGATAATATGGATAATCTCTCTCCCTTTGACAGCAATGCCAAACAAATATTTTACAAATATCTGACATTCATGTCAAGCAATCATTTTTCTCCTATCCATAATATATTCCTT
>MU223136.1:842809-857583 GCA_018584345.1 Thuja plicata | reverse complement strand
ATAATATGGATAATCTCTCTCCCTTTGACAGCAATGCCAAACAAATATTTTACAAATATCTGACATTCATGTCAAGCAATCATTTTTCTCCTATCCATAATATATTCCTTGAATTTCCCTTATCCATTAGCAATACAACAATATGTTCTGGTGCTCGGTTCTGGTTTATACTTGTTTCTATATAGATGTATCTTTGAAGTTCATCTTTTTGCTTGCATCAACATGAATGATATTCTGATAATATGTAGGCTGATGCAGCCTTTAGTCATATTACTGACTGGTAGACAAGGGTTTGACCCTTAGTCTCTTTCTCAAGTACTCAAATGTATCCTTCGGCAGTGGATTGGTGAATATATTAGCTAGCTTTTCTTTTGATTGCACATACTCAAGTATCACCTCCTTTTCTTGAACTTGTTCTCTCAAATAATGATACTTGATGGCAATGTGTTTAGTCTTGGAATGCATGACTAGATTCTTGGAAATGTTTATTGCATTGGTGTTATCACAATAAATAATTACTTGTTCTAAGATCTTCATATTCATACCTTCCAGTAACTGTTTGATCCATGCAATATTTGAGCAATTTGCAGTAGTAGAAACATGTTTTTCTTCTGCAATGGACTGAGAGATGCATCCTTGCTTCTTGCTAATCCATGTGACAAGTTTGTCGCCCATAAAGAATGCTCCTCCAGTTGTGCTATTCCGGTCATCAAGATTTCCAGCCAAATCAGTGTCAGTAAACACCTTAAGTTCAAATTTGCCTTCTCTTCTATACCATAAGCCAAATTCCTCAGTGTTCTTCAGATATCTTGGAATTATTTTCACAGCAGTCATATGTGATTCCCTGGGGTTAGCATAAAATCTAGCAACAATTCCTACTGCATGTGCAATATCTGGTCTAGTGTGTATAACATAAATGAGTTTTCCAATCATTGATCTGTACAAAGTCTGATTTACCTCTGTTGTCTTGTCCTCCTTTGTTAACTTACATCCAGTAACCATCAGTGTTCCAACTGGTTTGGAATCTTCCATCTTGAATATTTTTAGGACCTCTTTGATGTATTTGGACTGTGTAATGAAAATACCCTCACTTTGTTGAATGATCTGTAGACCAAGAAAGAACTTGATCTCTCCAAACATAGAAATCTCAAACTCTTTTCTCATCTCATTAGAAAATGATTTGCATAGCATATTATTAACTCCAAATATGATGTCATCAACAAATATTTCAGCAATCAAAGTGTTAGCATCAGTATCTTCCTTCAAATAAAGATTAATGTTTTCACTAGTTCTTACAAATCCAATACTTATTAGATAGGAATGAAGTCATTCATACCAGGCTCTTGGAGCTTGTTTCAATCCATACAAGGATTTTGTGAAGTCTACAAACCATGTTTCTCTTGTCTGGATCAAAAAACCCTTTTGGTTGCTCAATGTATACCTCTTCTTCAAGTATTCCATTTAGGAATGCTGACTTGACATCTATTTGATATACTTTGAATCCCTTGAATGCAGCATAAGAAAGAAATATTCTTACTCTTTCTAGCCTAGCAATGGGTGCAAAGGTCTCTCCATAGTCTATACCTTCCTCTTGTGCATACCCCTTGCATACTAGTCTTGCTTTGTTTCTTGTGACTTCTCCATTCTCGTTTAGCTTATTCCTGAATATCCATTTTGTACCAATGACATTCTTGTCATCTGATCTTGGCACAAGTGACCATGTCTTGTTCTTCTCAATCTGTTCAATCTCATCATTCATAACACTTATCCATTCCTCATTATCTAGTGCAACATTGACAAATTTTGGCTCAAACTCACAAATTAAACAATTTGAGATTAAAGACTTACTTCTTGTTCTTGTACCAGCCTTTTTATCTCCTATGATTTGAATCTCTGGATGGTTCCTTCTTACATATCTTGAAAGTAAAGGTACATCTCTTTATGTATCAGCTTGATCATTATTTTGATATTCATTCTGTTCTTCATCACCTTGCACATTATTTTGATTATTATCCTGACCGTCGATAACAGTAGTCTGACCGTCGGTTGCAACATTTTGTTGTTCTGGAATTAAGCATTGTTGCTCGGGTAGAGTTTTGAGTTCTTCACAGTATACAAACTCATTTTAGTCCTCTAGTTCTTTTGTACTTTCCAGCTCATTCTTTTCTACAAATTCATCTATCTTTACATTTGCACTTTCAACAATTTTGTTAGAAGCCTCGATGAGACATTTATAAGCTTTTCTCTTGGTAGAATACCCTAGAAAAATACCTTCATCACTTTTGGCGTCAAGCTTTCCATTTCTATCATCCTTTAAGACATAACATTGACTACCAAATATTTTGAAGTAACTTACATTGGATGTTTTACCATACCATAGCCCATAATGTGTCTTCTTTGTGTCCTTCAATTGTACTATGTTAAGTGTGTAGACAGCATCCCTCCAGAAGATCTGGGTGATGCCTTTCTCTATCATCTGTGTTCTAGCACAATCAATTATTGATCTTTTCCTTCTCTCAGCAATCCCATTTTGCTGTGGTGTTCTTGGTGCAGAAACCTATCTTTTTATACCATGCTCATTACAGAAATTAATGAATTCATCTGATATAAATTCTCCTCCTCTATCTGATCTCAAACATTTCAGATCCTTACCACTTTTTTTCTCTACCATAGCTTTATACAATTTAAACATCTTGAATGCTTCAGATTTATCTTTAAGAAACATGACTGTCATCATTCTAGAGTAATCATCAACAAAAATAATAAAATATCTATCTCCATAATAACTCTTTGTCCTCATTGATCCACATAAATCAGTATGGACTAATTCTAGAATGTCATCAGATGTATGGGTTTTACTTTTGAAACTAGACTTAGTCATTTTACCTTTTTGACAATTCTTGCACATGATGTTGTCTGGCTTTGTCATCGTCGGTAAGCCTCTTACATTTCTCCTTCTGCTTATTTTCATCATGTTGTCAAAATTCACATGACACAATCTTTTGTGCCACAACCATATGTATTCGTTTTTGGTCATTAAGCAAGTGGTGTTAGTATCATTCAGATAGAATAAGTTACCTTTAGTCTCTTCACCAGTACCAATCAGTTTTCCTGATTCATTGAAGATCTTTGCCTTCTTATTCTCAAATGCTACTCTGTTTCCTGAATTATTCAGCTGAGAAACACTCAACATACTATAATTCAATCCTTTTACCCAATAAGCATTTTCACATTTAATCAGGTTATTCAACATTATTGTTCCTTTACCTTCAACTGGACAAGGTTTATCATTACCCATTCTTACTGTACCACCATTATAATACTCAAAAGTGTTAAAATTTTCTTTGTCACCGATCATGTGGTGAGTGCATCCACTATCTATAATCCAGATGTCATTCTTGCTAACCTTAGATATGAGTGCAGTTTCTACATACCTTTCATCTTCATTTGAATCATCCTTCATAGCTACAAATACCATCTCGATGTCTTCATCAGGTTCGGTGTCAGTATCTTCATCTTTGCAAGCAGCTAGGTAGCTAGCCTTCTTTCCTTTATCCTTTTAGTCTCAGGTATCTCTTCTTTCTGATTGTTGGTAACCTCTGTAATCTTTGTTATCACCTTTGTCATATTTCTTCTCAAAACATCTGTCATTACTTCTGTCATCTTTTCTTCTGTTAGGACATCTTGCAGCAAAGTGTCCAACCTCTTTACAATTAAAACATACAAGTGGTAACTTGCCTTTGTATTTGCCTTTGCCTCTCTGCATTCTTCTTGCCATAAGTGCTTCTATTTCATCTAGATCTTTTTCTTCACTTTCACTTTCACTTTCACTATCTCTTCTAGATGTGTGCCTATGACTTGATTTGCTTACTCTCATAGAAGACTTAAATGCAGACTCTAAGTTTGGTAAGACACTATTGTCAAAGTTATTCATCTCAAATGAAATCAGTCTACCAATTAAACTATCAAGAGTAACTATATTTTTTGCTACCGCTCTCATTTCTTGAATGGAAGAAACTCTAATAACATATATAGGCAGTAAGGTTCTTAAGATTTTACTTACCACTGTCTCCTCTTCAAGTACACCTCCAACTCCTCGTATAGCATTGATTACTTTTATTCTTGTGTTGTACTGTGTGATGTTTTCTCCTTCTTTCATTCTGAGATCATCAAATTTCCTCTAAGGCTTTCTGCCTTGGCTCTCAGAACATTTGTATCACCTCCATGTACAAGCTTCAATTTGTCCCACATCTTCTTTGCGGTTTTGCAATCCTTGACATCTTCAAATTCAGCATCAGAGAGTGAGGAAGAAAGCTCTATAACCATGTAGTTGTGTTCATTCTTCTCTCTCAATTGATCTACTGTCAATACTCATGTAGGCAACACATATTCAGTATCTAGGAAATGAGTAACATCATTACCAATACCTGATAAGTGGTGTCTTATCCTGCTTTGCCATGAAGCAAAGTTGTCTTTGTTCAACTTGGGCACATCTCGTCTATTCATCTTGTGATCTTGACTTAGGTCTTGAAACCTTCCTTTCTAAGCACACAAGCTCTGATACCAATTGTTAGCAATAACTGAGAGGGGGGTGAATCAATGGGCCCAAAAATTTATACTTCAAACATTAACCACCAATCAAATAAACCTCAGATTATTAAGTCCCTACAAGATGCATGCCATGACATACTTATATGAATAATTGTCTGTTGGTTTTCCTTGTCTATCCTTATTCTCCTTGATTACCGATAAAGAGTATAACTATTTACCAAAACCTAGTAAATAAGCAGAGTATATTGATCAACCTAGTGTTAACTATGTCAGATACAAAATAATAAATAAATGAATCATACACACATAACACATGAATTTTTAACGTGGAAACCCTGTTAAGGGAAAAAACCACTGGGATCGGTACCCCAAATTTTCACTCTTTTGAAGTGAGCCCTATTAGGAGCCAACCCTGTTAAAGGTTACAAACACACTGTTAAGTGTGACCTTGTTAGAGGATTTTATACATAGATATTGTTACTTAGTATCGGGCATCTATTGCTACCATCCTTGAATCAGCCTCCTTCTTAGACTGTCAATAGGTATCAGGCAAATCCAATGCTACTTTCATGAATCAACCTTTTTGGCACTCCTTGGGATGTACCTCAATATATAGAAGACTGATAAGTCATGCTCTGTTAAGAGACTTGATGCTTCAATGGTTAAACTGAAACACTATGACCTGTTTCTAAGGCAACTTTGAATTGCAGATTTTCAGATCTATTTAAGTACATTACCTTCTGATCAATGTATCAATTCAATTCTTTGTGCTCCACACTTTCTGCTCTGTGATGTTGTGCTTCACTGTTCATCGATTTCTACAAAGTTCTTTAGCTCTCCTTCAACTTGATTGATCAGGACTGTATGAAGTTTTTCTTCATCAGTTTCTCTTTAGCATCCTCTTTTCATTCACTCCCCTTAATCCCCTTTCCGTGAATGTGATGTTATGAAAATGAATTAAGCTTGTCTCTTATATAGACATGATATTCACTGTTTCTTGATCCTTGATTCTTGGTGTGAAAAACAATCCAACCAAATTTATTTAAATCATAACTCCTGATTTATCTCGTTGTTATCTTCTTACCAACTGTACAAATCTTTTTTAAATCGATTACTTAAATCTGGTTGAATACAATAAAGAAAAAAACCAGTTAAGTTTATCTTTAGCTTTTGCCAGCTATATATTTTGTCATTTTCTAAACTCTCTGTTTTGTCAGTCAATTCTTCAGTTAGTTATCGTTGACAACTAATAGTTCCGTCGGCATGACTCTAGTTAGCTTCAGGATCTCCGTCCGTCAGGCATCATTAGATTTTTACCCATCAGGCAACTTTGTTTTTAGCTCGTCGGGCATCCTGTGGTTTTGCTTCGTTGGGAAACATTGTCTTCTGCTCGTCGGCTACCACTGTGACTTTTCTTCTTTTCCTTTACCGATGGTTTGCACTCCGTCGGTGTTATTTGTCACTTAGTGAATAATTGAATTTTATGCATTTCTGAAAGCATAACCTTTGTTCTATTGATTCTCTGAAGTCTTTGGCATTATGTACATGACCGTAGAGATGACATCAAGTTGACATCAATGAAAATACAAAACCATTAACTGATTTAATGCTTTGCATTATCTTCAACTTAATCATTATCAAACATTCAATCAGTTGCATGTCATCAAGAAAACAAGAAATAAAATACCGTAATTTCCTTTAACATAAAATTTTGATCCGACCATAGGTTAAACAAAGAAGTTGGGCATGCGCATGAATACCGAGGCACAAATTAATATCAAATAGCGCATCAAAAACATTAGTCCTCGCCATTAGAAGGCATGGACTAACAAATGGGCTATGAAATTCTAAAGCCTCGTCAAGGCATCATATCCCTTTCTAGCTAGGGACAACCTTGTTTAGATACTCGGGTGGCCATACAAATCAAAGAGGATTCATCACAATCTCCAAAGAGCCTTACAATATTACAATCATCATAAAACATAAATCAATACATCCTCATGTCATATAATCTTGAAACCATAATGTGTTAGGAACCTGTGCGCTCCTTCTATTTATTTTGTTAGTGTAGTGTTGTTGGATGCATATGCTTTGTAAGTCATCCCATGAGTATATTTTATTATCCCACATGCATAGGTAGTAATACTTTTCTATATTGTACTTTGTATATAAGTGTGTATTGAGCCCTTTGATGACATCGACAAATTTATTGTGTTGAGCTTGCTCAAAGGAGGTTACCCCCTCGAAGTGGCCCGCGGTCAATAGATTCAATTTGAGTTCTATTGTTGCCCTATATTTCTATTATTTTGTGCATGTTCATCATATTATTGTAGGAGGTTCCTCTCATCTGGTATCAGAGCACTTTCTTGGGCATGCTGGGTGGAAATTCTGTCAAACAAAAAATTTTCCATCGTGGCCTTCAGGTTCATTTTTTCTTGCATCTGGGTTCATTTCAAATTACAACATCTATTTTTATTGCAGTACTTCATTTCAATTGTTAGTATTTTCCCTGAGTCGATTGTGTAAATTTTTTTCCATTTTTTAGCCATAGCTTCCTTGCTTTATTTTTGTTTCCTCTCAAAGTTCCCCAGAACCCCCGAAATACCATTCCACATACTTCATTCCTTGAAGACCCTACCCCAAATTCCACATATCGAAGCCCTAAATCCCTCATTTATCTAATTTTAGGGTTTGCCCTAACTTTTTCACTCCTCAGCCAATCGCCACCAAATCGGGCCACAAGGTTCATTTCCTAATTTTGCTCCTTTGTCCCTCTTGGACCGCTTGTCCCATTCCACCTCCCCACCCCTGAAACCCTCATTTTTATTTTTCCCTTTTCATCTGAAAGTGTCCAACCACTCGTCAAACCCCCATTAACCATCTGCATTTTACCCAAATCCAAGTTTTCCCTAACTGAAAAAGTTTCTTTCTATTATTCTACCCATTTCCAAAAGAAAAAAGAAAAAAAAATCCTGCTATATGGTTGTCACCCGTACAGGAGCAAAAATCATGGAGGAGGAACTTGCATCCCTCAAGACCAAACTTCAAGATCTAGATAACAAATTTCTCAGTCTCACTCTTCAACATTCAACCATGAACTGAAACCATTCTGGAGACACTGGATCTGGATGGTGTTGATCCGACTGGATGGATTTACCGGGTAGAGTAGTATTTCAGTTTGCATAATACTCTAGATATCAACAAAGTCTCACTTGCATCTTTTCATTTGGAACATGAAGCTCTTCAATGGTTCCGTTGGTACATCAAGGCTAATGAAGACCCAACATGGACAGAATTGTGCACACTCCTTTTGCAGTGTTTTTGCCCTAGTGCTTTTGATGACATCATAGGAGCACTCACTAAACTTCGCCAAACAAACACAGTAAGAGAATACAAGATAGAGTTTGAAAAATTAGCTAATCACACAGAGGGATTATCTGATGAATTCTTCCACAGTTGTTTTGTCAGTGGTCTGAAGGATGCGCTTTGATTTGAAGTAAAAATGTTCTGACCCACTACAATGATGGAAGCCCTTGGGTTGGCTAAGTTAGTAGAGGACAAGATTAGTGCTCTATAATGCTCCAGATCCAATTTTGTTCCATTCTGAAATACGGGTTCTTCACACCTTCAAGTCACATCATCTCCTAGAACTACTCCTATCAAGCACTTGTCTGAAACAGAGATGCGAGCCCGATGAGAAAAAGGGATTTTTTATAATTGTGATGAGAAATGGTCCCGGGGCCATAGATGTGTTCAAAAAAATCTTTATCTCTTGGATGTGGATTCACCACCAGAACTGGAAGAGTATGTAGATGCTCATGAAATAGTAGATGATGAGGTTGAGCCTCAACAACCGCTTGCTGAACCTCCTTCACCGGAAGCCCAACCAAAGATATCTATCCATGCTTTGGTAGGAGTCACTACCCCACAAACCATGCAGGTCCAGGGTTTCTTCAAGAAGATCCCTCTTACTATACTCATCGATTCTGGTAGCACTCATAACTTCATTGACCCCCGAATAGCCAAACAGGTTGATTGCTTTGTCCATCCCTGCTCTAGCTTTGAAGTCATGATTGCCAATGGGGGCACTTTACCTTGCAAAGGGAAATGTCGCAATGTGCATCTCTATTGGAGATTATAACCTGCGCTCTAACATGTTTTCCTTGCCCTTAGGTGGATGTGATGTGGTTTTGGGTGCCCAATGGTTACGCACTCTTAGCCCCATTCTATGGGATTTTGCTGAACCTTGGATGCATTTTTTAGCCAATGGGCAACAACACACTTTGAAAGGCTTACAGCCGAGGTCTCTCAACATCAGCAGTTCACATCGTATGGAAAAGATTCTTAAGAAGAATTCACATGGTGTCATTGCTCAACTCCATTCCATTCAGATGCAACCATCAGTGGTCTCTAGTACTCCTACAGATCTACAACAAATTTTGGATAAGTATTCAGGTGTATTTGCTGAACCAGTGGGATTTCCCCCTTCTCGTCTAGAGGACCACCATATTCAGCTCCTTCTTGGTAGCATTCCGCCCAACATTAGGCCCTACCGCTACCCATTTCACCAGAAGACCAAAATTGAGATGCTTGTTCGTCACTTACTGAAGCAAGGTATTATTTGCCCTAGTACCAGTTCCTTTTCTTCTCCAAATCTGCTTGTCCACAAAAAAGATGGGTCCTGGCGACTCTGCATTGATTTTCGAGCACTTAATCATATCACCATAAAGGATAAGTTTCCCATTTCAGTTGTTGATGAACTTCTTGATGAGCTTCATGGCGCTCATTTTTTCTCCAAGTTGGATCTTTGTTCTAGGTATCATCAAATTAGGGTTAATGAGGAGGATATCCCTAAAACAACCTTCCGCAACACATGATGGTCACTATGAATTTTTAGTCATGCCCTTTGACCTCACTAATGATCCTTCAACATTTTCAGGCAGTGATGAATAAAATATTTCAGTCATATGTTCGGAAATCCATTTTGGTCTTCTTCGATGATATCCTCATCTATAGCAAAACCTAGGCTGAGCATCTCCATCATATGGAGCTCGTAATGCAACTTCTCTCTGATCATCAACTATGTGCGAAATAGTCTAAATGTGTGTTTGGCCAGGAGGAAGTGGAGTATCTTGGGCATATTGTTGCACACAAAGCAGTTCGGGTGGATCCTACAAAAATAGATGCCATGAAAAATTGGCCACATCCTCACACTCTCAAGAGCCTTCAGAGTTTTTTGGGCTGACTGGCTATTACCGCAAGTTTGTCAAGAATTACCATTGACAGCTATGTTAAAAAAAGATGCTTTTACTTGGACCCTGGTTGCTGAGAATGCGTTTGAACAACTGAAACAAGCTATGTGCAGTACACCTATTCTCGCTATGCTATATTTTTCCAAGACCTTCACTATCGAGAGTGACACTTGCAGCAATGGACTGGGTGTTGTTCTCCTTCAAGATGACCATCCTATTGCATTCACCAGCAAAGCCCTTTCTGGTAAGAATTTAGCCCTATCTACATATGAAAAAGAAATGATGGCTATTTTGCATGCTGTACAGAAGTGGTGACCATACCTCCTAGGGAGTCATTTTTGCATCAAGACCGATCACCAAAGTCTGAAATACTTCATGGAACAACAAGTATCCTCCCCTACACAACAAAAATAGGTCAGAAAACTCATGGGGTATGATTATGAGATCATCTACAAGAAGGGTAAGGACAATATTGTGGCAGATGCTCTTTCTCGCACATTTGATGATCAAGCTTCCCTTTCAGCTATTTCTATGCCAATTCCCAATTGGTTAGAATCTGTTCAGCAGGGCTATGTCAGCGACTCTTCTTTATCTCAAATCATTCACTAGTTGGCCAATAATCCTTCTAATGTACCACATTACTCTTGGGATGGTGCTTCTCTCTGATACAAGGGCCGTCTAGTGCTTCCTCAGAATCCAGCTCTGCAACAGTCTATCTTTTATGAACTTCATGCCTCTCCTTTGGTAGGGCACTCCGGGTTCCTCAAAACTTATGAGCGGGCAAGGCAAAACTTATTTTGGAAAGGAATGAAATAGGTGATTCAACAAATGGTGGCTGAATGTGATACCTGCCAATGCCACAAGGGTGAAACGACCCTCCTTCCTGGATTGCTGGAACCCTTGCCCATCCCTACACGGGTTTGGACTGATATTTCTATGGATTTCATTGACGGGCTTCCTAAATCAGGTGGCAAGACAGTGATCATGGTTGTGGTTGATCCTCTCTCTAAATATAGTCATTTTTGTGCCCTCAGCCACCCCTATACTACCTCCTTAGTTGCACAAATCTTCATGGACTAGATCTTCCGTCTCCATGGCCGCCCTTCTTCCATTGTCTCAGATCGGGATGCAACTTTTACCAGTCATTTTTGGACTGAATTGTTTCAGCAAACTGGCACCAAACTGAAGACGAGTTCGGGTTATCACCCACAAACTGATGGTCATACTTAAATTGTCAACAAATGCTCAGAAACTTATCTTCGCTACTTCACTTCCGAACAACAACATCAGTGGGCCAAGTGGCTTCCTCTTGCTGAATGGTGGTACAATACCTCTTACCACACAGCATCTAAAATGACTCCATATGAAGCAGTCTATGGTCAGGCACCTCTAGTGCTCCTTCCCTACACTCCCAGCAGCTCACCAGTCCAGGCAGTTGACACAACTCTCCGCACCAGGGATCAGATTCTTCTCACCTTACAGGATAATCTTCACATGGCCTGAAATTGGATGAAACAACAAGAAGATCAACACCGTTCTGAGCACTCATTTCAAGTTGGGCATATGGTTTTTCTTTGTCTAGAACCATACAAGCAGTCCTCCCTGAAGCTTAAAGGGCGTCATAAGCTGGTCCCAAAATTTTATGGGCCATATAAGATTCTGCAGAAGATTGGTTCAGTTGCTTATAAACTGGAACTTCCTCCTTCTTCCCGCATTCATCCAGTATTTCATGTTTCTTGTCTCAAGCAAGTTCTAGGAACCAAGGTCAGAGCACAAACTTCTCTACCTGAAATGGATAAGGAAGGATCCATTATCTTGGAGCCTAAGGCAATCCTGGACCGACGTACTTGTCAGCTTCGCTCTCGCCCCATCTCTGAGGTCTTGATTCAGTGGCATGGAATGCAACCAGAGGATGCTACATGGGAACCCCTTCTTCAGATTCAGCAACAATTTCCACACCTTAAGCTTTGAGGACAAAGCTTTTTGCTACAAGAGAGGGGATGTTAGGAACCTGTGTGTTCCTTCTGTTAATTTTGTTAGTGTAGTGTTGTTGGACGCATATGCTTTGTAAGTCGTCCCGTGAGTATATTTTATTATCCCACATGCATAGCTAGTAATACTTTTCTAGATTGTACTTAGTATATAAGTGTGTATTGAGCCCTTTGATGGCACCAACGAATTTATTGTATTGAGGTTTCTCAAAGGAGGTTACCCCCTTGAAGTGGCTCGCGATCAATAGATTCACTCTGAGTTCTACTGTTGCCCTATATTTCTGTTATTTCGTGCATGTTCATCATATTGCTATAGGAGGTTCCTCTCATAATGCATATGCATAATATAAGCATGGAAATACAATTATCTAGCATCTTAAAATACATAAATTACAATGCTAAATATAAATATATATGGTTAAAGAATAAATAGACATTACATTACTCATGAAATATGAATTGATGAATTTGAATAAAAAGTGTCATAGTTGAATCTTGATAAAAACATCAAAATTTGTAACATTGTAAAAAAAAATACTCAATAGATAATGTAAAATGGATTCTATAATGATGGTGCACAAGATGCAACACGTGATGAAAGTCTTGCCCATGGGATAGCAAGCGATGTAGATTTTATTTGGGAGGAAATTTTTCATGAAATATAAATGAAAATAATTTAATCTAAAAGAATTATGTAAAAGTAAAATGAACGTATCTCTGTTACTTTTTATAATGAAAGACTTTTTAAAAAGTGGAAAGTTCATTCACTCTATTTAAATATGGGCCCATTTGGTTGCACCCCATAAACGGGTTATGTCGCCCATAACCCGATTATGGGGTGCAATTCCCTGTTTGGATGCCCTTTGCAAGAATGAGAATGTGGATTTCAAAATCCCCATTTCGCTGAAAACGTGGATTTCGCAATTCCACCTCAGGAGGTGGAATGAATTTCGAATCCACGGTTATGTGCTCAAATAAAGCAAATTTAAGCTTCCCGTCAGGTCCAGGCAACTCCACGTTTTTCCATTTAAACCCCATTTTAAATCTTGCAAAAACCCCATTTTAAATCTGCAGATATCGCATTTTTGACGCTAGCAGATATCGCATTTTTTTTTGCGTGTTGGTGTTCGAGGGAGGCGCTGCTTTGAACAGGAATACAACCAGGTTTTGCTGTGTTCGAGGGAGCCGCTGCTTTGAACAGGTAATACAACCAGGTTTTGCTGTGTGTTGGTGTTATAGGGCCTTGTTTGATATGGCATTTTCTAGTAATTTACTCCTAACTAAATTAAAAATAAGCGTATCTTCATTAGGGCCCAGAGGCTGAAATGTGAATGGTATTCTTCGGTGGTCATGTTACCATTTCCTACCTCCAACCCGTCAGGATCTGTTTCACAAATGCACAATAAGTACGAATGGTCACATGGCGTGAGGTCAGGATAATGTAGCAGAGCACCAAGGCTTGAAAATGGGTAATTGATTCTTTGTTAAAATCGTTTAATATTTTAAAACCCAAACAACGACTATCTGTATTTGAACCTTGAGTACCTAAGTTGAGATGAATGATTACAAAAATTAAAATGGGTCCAATCTGGACTTGCTATGGGTGATTTTAGTTTTGGGGCGAATATTCATTTTTTTGGGAGTGGGGGGTGGTAGTTAGAAAAATTTCTGTGGGCGGTTGGATTTTCATGGGTGCTGGGGAGGTTTTATGGGCTAGTATATTCTTGTGTGCTCGGATTATTTCTCTAGGGTCAAGTGTTGATTATCGGGTGTTGGGTTTTTGATGTCAGTTAGTGAGGTTGTTGACCATTGGCACAGGAAGATGTTGCTAGCAGAATCATAGAGGCTGGAAAAATAGGTGGTCTTAGGATTTTTTGGCATTTTAGACTCAATGGTGATGTTTAGTTTGCTCTATGATGTGCCAATTTTTCCCTCAAGGCCAAATCTTTCAAAAAACAAGCAAGTTATAAATTTAGTTCTCAACCTGGTTGGATTTGATAGTGAATCCATTATCTCCCAAAAATCATCTGCAACCAAAAGGCCTATCACATGAAGCGAGAAAAAGCCACTGATTATGCTTTGGAATCTTGAGAAATGTTTTGCTCCAAAAAGGTAACTGTAGGCTTCTGAATAATTGATTAATAGATGATTACAATTTACAATAATGAGGTCTTATCAAACAAAAAACAACCCTAGATGAATCCATAGGTGAAGATAAAGTTAGATCATGTCACCCGTCAACATATTTTGAGATAAAAAAGTATGACTTAAAAATAGAGAAAACATTCCTAAGTTTAGCTAAGTGTAGTAAAGTAAAAAAGGGGACTTAATTAATTAATTAGGTGATATGTGTATTTTACTCTGACACTGCATACTTTGTGTCCTTTATTGACAAAGACCTGCAAATAATCAATGGTCTACTACATGATCTCTGGATTGTTTTGTAGGAGAGTGTTAGTGCCTATTCTTATTTGTTTGACTGTGTTGATGTGTTGTGTATCGAGTACAGCCTTATGAAAGAATTTCCTGTTCATGTTTCCTTGTCTGACCCATATATCCTTGATCTTCGCCTCCAATAGCATTCTTCCCTTTGTTGCAGGACTGCTAAGTTTTGTATTAATATTTTTTATTGTTTGGTGATTTTGTTGTTGAATCCATTCTCTTTGATCTATTTTTCCTTTTAAATTCTCCATTGTATATTTTGTTCGAAAAAAAGATTTTGCCAACTTGTTGATAACATGCTTTCATTTTTAGCTTGATGACTTAAATTGTTCTGAAATTTTTACATTTCATGGTGTCAAATGGAGTAGATTTATGCCATTTTTTTTTATTGTTCAGTGATTTTGTTGTTGAATATATTCTCTTTGATCTTTTTTTCCTTCTAAATTCTCCATTGTATATTTTGTTTGAAAAAAGATTTTGCCAACTTGCTGATAACATGCTTTCATTTTTAGCCTGATGACTTCAAATTGTTCTGAAT
>MU223136.1:813409-833303 GCA_018584345.1 Thuja plicata | reverse complement strand
AGAATATGGAGATCTGCATTCCAATCCCAATTCGAAAATGTCCAACCAAACAGAGAATGAGAATTTCACAAATTCCAATTCCTATTTTCAGTTTGACAACCAAATAGAGAATGTGGATTTACAAATCCATCTCCCAGGGCAACCAAACAGTCCCAAAAAATGAAAACCAGGGTTTGCATAACCAGGCTATGGATAACCATGATTTGTTTCATTTTCCAATTCCCCAACCAAACGGGCCCTATATATTTCAATGTTCAGTAAGTCAATAGAAATTTTATGTTTCATTCCTAATAAAAAATGTTAAATAGTATTTCATCTCTATCAAAAAAAATATAAAATATTTCGTCTCTATTAAAAAATGATAAATAATTATCGTACTTTAATCATTAAAACTAAGTCCTTAAGAATATGTCAAAATGGTTTTATTATTATTATTTATTTAATACTATAATGTAGTGATTGCCTAGACTTGGTCTGACGGCTGCCGTGACTCAGTGAAATTAAATTAGGCGTTCAGAAGACTAATATAGGATAAGTCGTTCGGAATTTTCAAAATTCCCAATTTGACCCACTCAGTTTGGGTTATCTCAACGCGGGCTGAACGTGATAAATAATGAACAACTCTCTGACATGTATAATCAATTCATTCAGAACTTAAGAAGGACATGGTGAAACTCAATTAACAATCCAGCGAATGGAATTTTAGCTTCAGGAAAAAATTTAACAGGTTTAGAAATTTGAGTTTGGTCTGCTTGAGTGCATTAAAATTGATCACTTACTGCTATTGGAAGTATTGAATTTGAGCCTCAGAATTAAGCCGAGTATTTTATGAGTTGAAATCTTGTGCTCGAATTCTGAGTTTTTAAAGAAAAGGGTATTCAATTTTCTGATTGATTAAGGTAATTGTGAGGAAGATTTGAACGAGAAGTCCTGAAAAGAAGCCAATCATGGCAGCAGCTACAGGCGAGCGCTCATTGGAGGAAACTCCAACATGGGCAGTAGCGCTTGTTTGTCTAGTATTCATTGTCATTTCCATAATACTTGAACAAGCCATTCATCATGCTGGGAAGGTGAGGATTTGTTTCCAACTCTGCACAACAGGGGATTCTGGACCCAGGCATACTATTTTGGATGATTTTATTCTTAACATTTGTTGGAAAAAGTTAACCCAGCATTCTGTAATAAATTTTGGATTCTATGAGGGAACATTCCAATATGACAAACTTAGTAAATCAAGATTGTTCTTCTAATTATATAAATGTTATGTTTGAATTCATTGCCTATTCTGTACTAACACAACCTCCCTTTGTCGCGGTGTATTTGCAGTGGCTTTTGGCGCGAAATAAGAAACCCTTGTACGACGCACTTGATAAGATCAAATCAGGCAAGCATTTTATTGAAACTTTACCTTTGGATTTGATGTAGAAATCTTAAAGATACGCTTCATTTGTTATGTTTTCTCTGGTTTTGGATTGTTAATTTGGGGTTTATGTTTTCCCAAAACGAGAAATTCTAGTACGAAAGTGGTGATATCCTATGAAGGCTTTCATCCCCAAACATGATTTGATGAAGTGGGTTGATTTATGGTGATATATATTGACAGTGATTGGGTTTGGATGATGGTTGTTATGGTGTTTATTTTTGCAACGGTTATGAAGTGTCAAGATATTCATATAGAGATGGTCTTGAGCAAATATCGGAAGACTGTTTTTAGCTTTTTAGACAATTCCTATATAGCAATTTTCAACACAACTTCCGATTCATAATAAATGGGTTGAAAAGATGGGTCTGAAAATAGCACTTTTTGGTTGCAGAATTGATGATTCTGGGGTTCATCTCCCTCCTATTGACAGTTGGACAGCAAACTATTTCCAAGATTTGTATATCGAAGAATATAGCTTACTCTATGCTTCCCTGTGACAAGAAAGTTTCAGAGGCGGAATATGATACAGGTGATGAAAACAGACGGAAACTTCTATGGACATCCATGTCTTCTGATCAAGAGGTCCCATGGAGGCGTGGCTTGGCTGCTGCTGCTGCTGGGGGTCCGGATCACTGTACAAAAGAGGTACCCATGAAATCCCAATTCTTATTGCCTTCTGGTTCAGGTTCTATGATGCTTTTGGGGAACGTTTTTGAATTTTGAAACTGTTTAGCCCACTTTGAGTTTAGCTCATGACAAATATCAAATTCGTATCTTGGTAAGGCTTTGTGTGATGGTTGTTTCTTTCTTTGTGCAGGGCAAGTATCCTCTTGTATCCCAGAGTGGCATGCACCAACTTCACATCTTAATCTTTATTTTGGCAATTTTACATGTCTTCTACAGCGTCCTAACCATGGGCTTAGGAAGAGCAAAAGTAAGCGCAATGGAGAGCACAGTTTTTTTTGTTCACTGTCAAATTAATGATGTTAATTGGAATGATTTATTGAAAATTGGCCTAAGATTCAGTTGCATTAGATGTCTATATGCATTCAGCACATTTTTTAATAAACGGGAATTTTCAATGTTCAGATGAGGCGTTGGAAATTATGGGAGAAGGAAACCCAAACAATGGAATATCAATTTTCAAATGGTCAGTAATTTTGGGTTTCCTTGCAATTGAGTTAGTCTGGGACCTTGCTAAACCCTGGATGTGGGTTTGTCCTCTTAAATTGAATTTTCCTCATTTCATCCAATAGTCCCCTATCTGTAGCAAACTTGAATTTCTAAGAAGTTTATCTTTCAGAATTTATCATTTTATATACCGTAAAACTTGAATTGAACAAAATATGTTTGAATGCCCATTTGTTCAAGCAGATCCTGCAAGATTCAGATTTACCCATGAAACTTCATTCGTAAGGCGCCACACAAGTTTCTGGAGCCGAACTCTGGTTCTTAAATGGATTGTAAGTGCTTCTCACCTTCAAAGAAATCAGCGGATGCATATTTGTCGCCACATCTGTAGTTTGGAATTAATTTTCCTTGAATTGCAGGTATGCTTCTTTCGACAATTCTTTAGGTCAGTACCTAAAGTTGATTACCTGACTTTGCGCCATGGCTTCATTATGGTGAGGCTCACATACCTGGAATCATCTTTTACAGTTTCCTAAAAGTCACCGCCCAATTCGTTCCAAGGACTAATCAAATTTCCATTCATTGAACTGTATAGGCCCACTTGGCCCCACATAGCAAGTTCGATTTTCAGAAATATATAAGGAGGTCTTTGGACGATGACTTCAAAGAGGTAGTGGGAATCAGGTTAGTAAACAAACTTTTTGAAATCCTTCATCCTCCTTGGAAGTCTATAATGGGTTTTTCTGTGCTGCCCTCATATTCCCATTTTATTTAAATTAACACACTCTTTCTTTGAGCTGTATACAGCCCTGCATTATGGGCATTTGCTGTGGTCTTTTTGCTTCTTAATGTGTCTGGTAAGCCTTCATCAGAAAAAAACACTTGTGCAAAATCTTCTTTCTTCGTGCTTTTGTAAGGATTGTTACTGCTGTATGAGAATCTAATTAATCTCTCGTTGATTTTACCCACTGTCTTTTGGAACAGGATGGTATGCTTACTTCTGGCTCTCTTTCGTGCCCTTATGTGTAAGTTATGAAAGTTTAGTGTTATAATGGAAACATCAGCTAATAATATTTCTCGTTATATTTTTGGTGCTCATTGGCAATTTGTTACCCATATGTGCAGATAGTTCTGTTAGTTGGAACAAAACTTCAAGTCATAATAATAGAGATGGCCGTAGAAATTCATGAGAGACATGCTGTAGTCAAAGGAACGCCAGTAGTGCAGCCCAGTGATAAACATTTCTGGTTCAATCGCCCAAAGTTGGTTCTCTTTCTCATACATTTTACTCTCTTCCAGGTATCAAGTTCTCTACAAGCTAAAGTCTCAATGTAAATGCTACTTCCTGTTATTCAGTGGAAGATATACTAACAGATCAATTTTGCCTTATTTTGTGCAGAATGCTTTCCAGCTTGCTTTCTTTTTATGGATATGGGTAAGAACAATATTATTTGGTCAAGAATAAGTAGTTACCTAAATACTCCTCAGAAAATTCCATTACTACTGTTGAATAGTTTACATCCTTCAGTATAAATGCAGCTTATTTAGAATTCATCTTTTGGCAACTGCAGTATGAGTTTGGCCTGAGGTCCTGTTTCCATTCAAATTTCACAATTATCATGATCAGAGTTGCAATGGGGTGAGTGTACAAATGATATCTACAGATCATTTTGTTCATGTACATTTTCAGTTACCATTAAAACTAATGACAAACAGCATTCTTCCCTGAAGTAAAGATGATGGATTCAGGATGGATAGGAAATCCTTTGAATTGGATTTTTGGCTTCTATTCCCCTTCCTATTTGTCAGACAAAAAAATTCATTCTCTGTATTAAAGACAAATGTTGACTTACATGGATT
This sequence comes from Thuja plicata, assembly GCA_018584345.1. Lineage (NCBI taxonomy): Eukaryota > Viridiplantae > Streptophyta > Pinopsida > Cupressales > Cupressaceae > Thuja > Thuja plicata. Next base: position 828,889 of record MU223136.1, on the reverse strand, counting down.
TCTTGTGTATGTATTTAGGATCTCTGTGCAGTTTTTGTGCAGCTATATTACACTTCCTCTGTATGCACTTGTGACACAGGTACGTCTTCTTATGCACCCAAAAGATAGAATTAAACTTGGGTGTTTTCCTAATGTACATTCAATCTATAAGCTTCATGTTGAATCCCATAACCAAAAACCAAGGTGGTTATACTGCTAGAAGTCTATTCCAATTTCTCACCATGTTAAGATGTGGATCTTATTGTACTTAATACTCTGCCCACTACTAAAGTTTGAGAAACAATTGAAGTTAAAAAGATAAATTATTGGAATATACATAATTGCTCCCTAAAGACCAATGCAATGGTTTATGCAGATGGGGACTCACATGAAGAAGACTATATTTGAAGAGCAGACAGCAAATGCACTAAAGAAATGGCATAAAAATGCCAAGAAAAATAGGAAGAAGAACATTCGAAGTGGTGAGACAACTCCAAGCCGCGGGTCATCACCAATCCACTTGCTGCACAAGTACAAAACAATGGGAGATATTGAAAGTCGAGGAATCTCTCGAAGACATTACTATTCAGACCAGGATGCATCAGATTATGAGCTGGAACAGCTTTCTCCTCCTCCTCATCCTCACCCAGTTTCTACTTCAGAGGCACAGGCAACAAGACAACAATCCACTGGAAAAGACACATCTGATTTCTCCTTTGCATTGTAAACCACCCAAATACATCAGACCATAATAGGCTTCATCAAAGTTAAATAACTTCCAAGAATGCTAAAACCATCTCCTAACCACTAGAAAATCATGCTACTAAACTCAGTTATTGCAGATACATTCTACTATTTTACTGTTCATGCTAACCATCCAATTCCAAACTCTTTATTATCCTTGTGAATTTTGCATACCCAAATTTCCAAATGATCATCCATGTATCCAAAAGCTCAGATTACTGTGAAAATTCAGCTGTTCCAATAAATAGGGTAGGGATTTTGTGTTTATCACTTGCTATAAGCAGGTAACGAGCAAAGAAAGACTGGAAAAAAAAAGAACGCTCTGCTCAAGTCAAATTACTCGTTATTCTCAGCCAATTTAAAGTTGTAGTTGAGAAGGAATTAACTCCTTTGTATATTGAGAACAATACTTACATGTCCTTGTTAGAGTTTGGGGACTTTATTTAACGCGAGGAATAAGTCTTTTGTATTTCTTTTTATGCAAATTCATAACCTTTTAAATGTATGTTTTGCCCCCACTTTTGGGTTTTAAAAGTATTGATGTGTAGATGGGAATGCTTTCAGGTTATCTTTTTATTGATTAGATTCTTGTAAAGATTAATAATTAAGATAAAGTCAACTTCCTTCTATTTCTTTCTTTATAGATTCTTCTTAAGACAATTTTTTTTACAATTATTATTTTTAATAAAATTTGTATTAATTTGTAATGTTGCTAAAGATATATTATTTATTATATCTTATTTTAAAATAAGATTTAATATGTAAATTTTAATTTAATAGTTTTTTCAGTTCTTAAATTTTTTTATTAGTTTACTATTATTAGTAAAATGATGGTTACTTTTAAATTATTCAGCTACATGGATGGTGAAATATGACATAAAACATGTTCCTAGAGACTTTTTGAGAACGGGCAAGATTTTGAAGAAATTGAACAATACCTATATTGTGGCTCCAAAGATTCCAGACCCTAAGCGCCTGGAGGATTTCAGACCAATTAGTTTGTGTAACACGGTTTACAAGATCTTTTCTAAAGTGTTGGCCAATAGGATCAAGCCCCAATTAAAAAAAATCATTAATCCGAACCAGAAGGGATTTGTCCTTGGTAGACAGATCCTGGACGCGGTCATTACCTAAATTTGACAGGATTTTGGAAGGGGAATCAGTTGTTTAAACAAATTTGAATTGTAGACTTCATTTTTTTGAAAAATACATGGAAGGGGAATCAGTTGTTTAGTATTAACGTAGTTGCTAAAGATGATATTATAATATTAACTAATAGAGAAACTACTTTCAGGGTGTGCATATGACAATGTTAATATCAGTGACCCGCAAAAACAAGTAGCTTTCTTCCTCTGCTCAGATGATTGTAATTATGAGGTTGTTTACTGGTTGTTTAACTCCTGGGCGGAAACCGATAGTATGGACCTACATGATGTTGTAGGTGGCAAAACTCCTTTCAGTGATCCTCAGAAATTTGTAGACATGAACACGAAAGTTTGTTCTCTAGCCAGAAAGCTTGGTAATGTGGGCCTTGTCAGTGAGAAAGCAGCCATGGTGAGATTTTCAGGGAAGGATTCAGTGAAAGATGTCCTATTTGGCGTGATCAAAATCATGAATGGAGAAAATCTACGACAATACGAAAATTATCGTCTTACAAGTGTTGCTGTCCTTATGGAGTCTTGTTTTCCAGGATTGCTGGAGCCCGACTGGCTTAAGGAGTTTGCTAAGCAGGGAGGTGCGGACTGGATTAATATCGCAGACACATTCTGGAACTTTTTGTTTGAATGCTTTGCAAATAGAGTTGTATTTGAGTCAGATCATTATTGTATCAGTTTAACCATTGTTACAGAAAAATCTCTTAACCGAGTAGGACTTAATAGTCTTTATTATGAAATTCAATGAATGCTTATTGTTTTCTTGTTGACCCCATAGTGAATGATTGGTCAAGGGAGAACTATTAGTGATAAATCCTCTAACGAGGTCACACCTAATAGTGTGCATTGTAACCTTTAACAAGGTTGGCTCTTTACCGAGCTCACTTCAGAAGAGTGAATTATTTTGGGTTACCGATCCCATGTGGTTTTTCCCTTAGCAGGTTTTCCACATTAAAAATCTGTGTTAATGTGTATGGATGTGTTGGATTATTGTTTTTCTTTACACATTACTTTATATGCATTGATCGGTAATCACAGTATTGATTTACTGCTACTTGGTAGATGAGTTTGAAATTGTTATATAAATCTGAGATTATTTGGGAATGTAGGATAACTGGAACTAACTGATTCACCCCCCTCTCAGTTATCTAACAATTGGTATTAGAGCATATAGTGCTTAGAAGGAAAGTTTTAAAGGACTTAAGCTAAAGATCACAGGTTGTATAAGAAAGATGTGCCTAAGCTGAACAAGTACAACTTCTCAACATAGAAGAGCAGAATAAGATTATATCTGTCAGGGATTGAAAATGATGTCACACAATACTTGGATAGTGAGTTCACCTTACCCATTGGACCTTTTACTGTTGATCAACTGAGAGAAAGACATGAACACAATACCATGATGATAGAGCTTGCTTCTTCACTATGGGTAAAAGTACGAAGCTGTGTCTCACTTGAGGACCATTCTCGTAGTTCCGGCCAAAATTATTTCTGTCGAAAATGTTTCGGCCGAAATATTTTTGGCCGTACATACATGGCACCATGTGGCGTCGATGTGGCAAATGAGTTTCGTCTGAAACTGGTTCGGCCGGACCAGTTTCAACCGAAAATACATGAGTAAATATAAGCCAACTATGTTCTATTGATGAAGAATTAGCACATATTTATATTGGGGGGTTCGGTTGGAACTGGTTCGGTCGAACCAGTTCCGGCCGAAACTGTTTGTGTGGCATCCTATGTGGCAGCCAAATAGGCAAAAATTTCAAAATTACAAAACTTCTCACTTAGACAACTAATTTCTTCATCAAAACTCAACCATTTAAAAAATCTAAATATACTCTTTTGTAGAGCTCAGAGTCTAGATTACGGTCATATAAGTTTTATTGTGTTTTTATTACATATAATATATTATAATTTGAAAAAACTCAAAGTAGGTATTTTAACATTGAAGAACACGCTCGTTCGAAAAAATAAAAAAAATAGAAAATCATGTCGGAAAAATTTACAACTTATATTTAACACTAGAGGAGAGAGTCCTCTTCAAGAATATGTAATTTGTTTTATATTTGGTTTAGATTTGCTAGGGCAAATGTGGAGGGAGAAAAAAACTGTTAATTTTGGGTAACTCCAACTTTGAATAGTTATAACAGACAAAATATATACCGAAAACCAATCTTTCTTTTTTTATGCACTAGATGTACATGTCATCTAAAACATATTCTGAAATCAAAGGAAAAAATTATTTGCATATATTTAGTTGGAGGGAACTAGACCCTACATTTTCAGCATTTTTTGTGCAATTAAAAAATGGACTTCAAAAATTAAAAAACTAGGTCAATGATTATTCAAATTTTTTTAAAAAAATTATAGGCATAAACTACATCCAATTTTACACATTTCATTAGTTTACATCATTTTCAAATTCTAAACACAAATGCCACTTTTATGTCATCAAAGTTTAACAGTTTTGCATGTCGTGGTCCTCTTTGTAAAAGTGTGACACAGGTTTGTACTTTTGCCCCTATATGATGCTGAATTTAAGGATGTCAAGACATGTACAATTGCCAAGCAGACGTGGGACACACTCACACTAGTTCATGGAGGAGATGTAAATGTGCAAATAGCTAAAGCTGAAATTCTTAGAGGAAAGTTTGATGACGAGAGAGTGAAAGAAGGAGAAAACATAACACAATACAATAACCGAATCAAGGAGATTGTGAATGCTATTCGTGGAGCAGGTGGAGTTATTGATGAAGATACTATTGTAAGTAAGATTCTCATAACTTTATTGCCTATTTATGCTATTAGAGTCTCTGCAATACATGAAATGAGAGAAGCACATGGAGATAATATTACGATTGATAGTTTAGTCGGTAGACTGACTTCATTTTAGCTAAACAATTTTGACAACAGTGCTGTTCCTAATGTTGAGTCTGCATTTATGTCGTCTCTGAAAATTAGTAAATCTGGTAACAAACACATGGTAACAAATGATGGTGACAGTGACAATGATGAGAGAGAACTTGATGAACTTTAAACATTAATGGCTAGAAGATTGCATAAAGGTAAAGGAAGATATAAAGGTAAACTACCTTTGGTATTCTTTAATTGTAAAGAAACTGGACACTTTGTTGCCAGATGCCCTAACAGGAAAAATGATGAAAGAAACAATGAAAGATCTAATGATAGAAAGGATGATCAAGAATATAGAAGCAACCGACAATATGACAGAAGGGGTAACTGAGATTAAAAAGACAAAGGAAAGAAAGCATGTTACCTTGTTGAAAATAAAGATGAAGACACCGAAACTGACACTGACACCGATGAAGATATTGAGACAGTGTTTGTTGGTATGTGCACCAAGTTGTGGACCAAAAAGGGGGGTATAAGTGGACACATTTTTTTTGAAATTGTGTAAAACTGAACTTGGAATAGGCATTTTAGGGTCATGCACTCAAAATAAGAAGATGTGTAAAAAATAAAAATTGTAGTACTCTGAATCTAGTTTCTAAAACACTAATTTTTTTAAAAAACCGATAAGATTAAGAGGGTCAAACCTTGCGCGCACAAAAACATGTTCCTGATTTTTTTAGAAAAACATAACATAGCTATTTCCGTGCGCGGTACAAAAGATATAGTTATATTTAGTATTTTTTAAATCCCTTTGGTAGGATGATAGGCAAGAGTAAAATCTATAATTTGTGTATTTTTTTGTAATTTTCTGATGAGTATTTTTTTTTCCGTGATTTTTTAAAGTGATCGCATCCTGAAAATTTGGTCCCTATTCGTGCGCTGGGCATAACTTGCATCAACATAATAAAAAATGAAATTTTTTTCTTTAAAGTGTATAGAATCAAGTGTAGAACAATAATTTAATTTATTTGTAATTTTATTAAGTATATCAAAAGTTATTTAAAAAATGGTAGACATATGTCTGTGAGGACAATCAAGACACTAGTAAAGAAAATTAAAGTTTACTATGCTAATGTTTTTCAAAAATAGAAAAATTTATATGGTTAGAAAGCTAAGAAGACATATGAGACTATGGTAAAAATTATAAAGCTACCCAGTTGACAAATTGCAAACCTGATAAAGATAAAGTCGAGAATTCATCTTACAAGATGAAAAATGTCTAAAATAACAAAAATGAAGGGAAAATGAGCCTCCAAGCCTTTGGGTCATTTTCCAAAGCTCTTCCCAAGCCATAACCCGACCGGGTTTCTAAATTTCAAATAAACCGATTGGGATCTTAAAAGAAAAAAGTACTTCAAAACCCGATCGGGTTTTGAAGAAGTAAAACTTATGCATTTTATTCTCCATAACCCGATCAGGTTTTTAAGAAACTAAAATAGGCTTTCCTCTGGAAGCCATAACTTCCACATACGGAGTCTGATTGATTCCATTTAAAAAGCGTAGGAAATATCTTGAGACGATCTAACACATGATTAACCTATGATCATCTTTAGGTATCAACATTATTTCTGCCATCCGTTTGAATCAAGTAGGGTATAAAATAGGTACTCATTATTTCCCATACATGCAACGTATAGGAAAATTAGTATGCTCTCTCTCTCCGGAGAGAGAGAGAGAGAGAGAGAGAGAGAGAGAGAGAGAGAGGAGTGTACTTAATTAGAGTAAAAAGAGAGTAAAGTCTACCTAAAAATACTAGAGGAATAAAAATACCTAGAGAGACCTAAAAAAACAAGAGAGAGAGAGAGAGAGAGAGGAGTGTACTTAATTAGAGTAAAAAGAGAGTAAAGTCTACCTAAAAATACTAGAGGAATAAAAAGACCTAGAGAGAGACCTAAAAAGACACGCGAGAGAGAGAGAGAGAGAGAGAGAGAGAGAGAGCATACTAATTTTCTTATACGTTACATGTATGGGCAATAATGAGTACCTATTTTATACCTTACTTGATTCAAATGGATGGTAGAAAAATGTTGATGACTAAAGATGATTGTAGGTTAATCATGTGTTAGATCATCTCAAGATCTTTCCTACGCTTTTTGAATGGAGTCAATCAGACTCCGTATGTGGAAGTTATGGCTTCCAGAGCAAAGCCTATTTTAGTTTCTTCAAAACCTGATCGGGTTGTGGAGAATAAAATGTATAAGTTATACTTCTTCAAAACCCGATCGGGTTGTGGAGAATAAAATGTATAAGTTATACTTCTTCAAAACCCGATCAGGTTTTGAAGTACTTTTTGATTTTCAGAATTCGATCGGGTTATTTGAAATTTAGAAACCCGATCGGGTTTTGAGACAGATTGTGTTTTTTTATAATATTTTCTAGGCTTGGTTACCAAGCCTAGAACAATTTTGAATTTTCAATAACCCGATCGAGCTATATGAAATTTGAATTTTTTTTTTAAAGACGTGTCCACTTTTTTGGTTCACAACTTGGTGCACATACCCTTGTAGCTATGAAAGAAGATTCAGAAGAAGATGAAAGGTATGTTGAAACAACACTTATTTCTAAAGTTAGCAAGAATGATGTTTGGATTATTGATAGTGGATGTACTCATCATATGACTGGAGATACAAAAAAATTTGAATTTCTTGAGCATTATAATGGCGGATCTGTTAGAATGGGAAATGATACACCTTGTTAAGTGAAAGGAAAAGGTACTATATTACTGAACAAAATGATCAAATGATCAAATGCATATTGGGTGAAAGGACTTAATTATAATTTGTTGAGTGTTTCAGAGTTGAATAACACAGGTCACCAAGTTGCATTTGAGAACATAAAAGATAAAATCTATGATGAAACATGAAAGTTGATCGACAATGGAGAACAATCAAAAGGTAATCTATTCTATCTTGACTCTGCACAAATTTCTTGTTTGATGGATAGAAATGAAGATGTGTGGTTGTGGCATAAGAGGTTATGTCATGTGAATTTTGACAACATGGTTAATATCAGTAAGAAAAGGAAAGTAAGAGGCTTACCGAGCATATCTAAACCTGACCATGTCATGTGCAAGAATTGTCAAATGGGAAAAATGTCAAAATCTAGTTTTAAGAACAAAAAATGGACATTGGTACCGACACCGAGTGATAAGAATGTAATTGGCACCAAATGGATATTCAAAAACAAATTGAATGGGAATGGAGATGTTACATGAAACAAGACAAGACTATTATGCAAAGGGTATGCACAAGAAGAAGGTATTGACCATGGAGAAAATTTGTCACCCGTTGCTAGACTTGAAGGAGTTAGAATGTTTCTTGCTTATGCTTCTTACAAAGGATTTAAAGTATATCACATGGATGTTAAATCTGCATTTATGAATGGGATACTAGAAGAAGAGGTATACACTGAACAACCTGAAGGTTTTGTTGATCCTAATCAGACAAGCATGGTATGTAAGTTGCACAAAGCTTTGTATGGGTTGAAACAAGCACCAAGAGCATGGTATGAAAGACTACACTCCTATCTTATCAGTATTGGATTTGTTAGAACAAGTGATAACAAAAAATTTTACTTGAAAGGAGGAACTGATGATAAGATTCTAATTGCTGAAATTTTTGTTGATGATATTATATTTGGAGGAAATGATAACTTATGCAAATCATTCGCTGATGAAATGAGAAAAGAATTTGAAATGTCAATGTTTGGAGAGATCAAATTTTGTCTTGGCTAGCAAATATTACAACAGGATGCAAGCATATACATTACTCAATCAAAGTACATCAAGGAAGTAGTGAAGACATTCAGAATGAAAGATTCAAAACCAGTCGGTACACCTATGGTCACTGGATGCAAATTGATGAAAGAAGATAAGACAACAGAGCTAAATCAAACATTGTATCGACCAATGATTGGAAAATTGATGTATGTTGTACACACAAGACCAGACATTGCAAAGACAGTTGGAATTGTAGAAAGATTACCTACTAATCCTAAGGAATCACATATGACTGCTGTAAAGAGAATTTATAGATATTTGAAGAAAACTGAAGATTATGGATTGTGGTACAAGAAAGATGGAAAGTTTGAACTAAAATTTTGCACATATGCTAATTGGGCTGGGAACATTGATGATAGAAAGAGTAGTACTGGTGGAGAATTTTTTGTGGGAGAAAGATTAGTCACTTGGATCAGTAAGTAGCAAGGATGCATATCTCAGTCAACTGCAAAAGCATAATATGTTGCTGCTGCTATAAACTATTCGAACATTGCATGAATAAAACAAATTTTGAAAGGTATGAATGAAGAGATCACTGACCCAGTGATAATTTATTGTGATAATACTAGTTCTATTAACATTTCTAAGAACCCGGTGATGCATGCAAAAATAAGGCATATATCTATAAAGTATCACTACTTGAGGGAACAGGTACAAGAAAAACAAGTGACACTGGAATATGTACAATAAAAAGAACAACTAGTTGACATATTAACTAAATCCTTACCAAAGGATACATTTGAGTACTTGAGGAATAGACTAGGGGTCTGTCCCTTGTCTATCAGTCACTAAGCTGACTAGGAGGTTGCATCAACCTACATTTTATCAGAATCTCAATCATGTTGATACAAAATGAGAGCTAGACCAACATTGCATATCAGTACACTACAAGGTACCTGATTTGAACCGAAAACCCATAGATATTTTTGGCTACTAAAGGACTGTATATTTTCTTTTTGGCATTACTGTCAAAGGGAGAGATGATTCAATGAAATATCTATCCACTGTAAGGGAGAAGAGGAGAAAAGAGAAAGGGAGAGAAATGAAATATCTATCCATTTCAGGGAGAGAAGATTAAAATGAGTCAAATCTGCAGGGAGAGTCTGCATGGTGAGTTTTAATGTTTTGTAGTGATTAAACATATTACATGTACAAGCTAGGGAGAGCTACAACATTTTGCGTATAGTTGTAGAATTGAAGTTTGGTATTCTATGGCATTTTCATATTACATATTTCATATTGTGTTTCCATCAATGCAAAAGGGAGAGATTGATGAACTACAACTGATTGTATGTTTGAAGTCATTTAGTTGATGATCAACCGAGTTATAGATGTGATGATAAACATTAATCAGTTAATGTATTGTCATTGATGTCAACTTATTTGAGCATCAATCGTGGTAACAAACATCTATTATGGATTGAAGATATGGACCACACAAAGTTTATGCGGTCGGTAATGGAAGATTTATGTATATATTGAGTTAGAACAGTGGACACTGAGTAAACAATACCCAGCACAGTATTAACTGAGCTAGGTATCACCGATGCATCACGGTATTGAACGAGTAAAACAAACTGAAGGTAGACTAAGATGTTGAGCTGGCAATTATTTATGATTTTGAGGTAATTGATAATGTTTGTTATGTTGATCAAATGACTATCAAAATTCAAGATGATCGGACAAAGGAGATTGAAATGTGTTTTTGACACAACTGTCGAGGAAGGATGAAGCAGAATAATCAACGATGGAGAACAAGCGGAAAAATCTAAGGATGGAAGTTAAATGATTTATGATGTCTATATAAGAGACAAGAGATTCATTATGAATAAGATACATATGTGTGCATACATGCTGAAGAGATTAACTTCATGCATGACTGATCAAACTAGTTGAAGACAGAACCGAGCAATTCTGCAGACAACACCGAGCGACAGAGAAAGAGTATTTACCGAGTAGAACAGAGTATGAAGAATCAGAGGTATTATGTACTTTGCATAGATCTGAAAATATACAAATAGAGTTGTATTTGAGTCCGATCATTACTGTACCAGTTTAACCATTGTTACAGAAAAATCTCTTAACCGAGTACGACTTAATAATCTTTATTATGACATTTAGTGAATTTTTTGATTATTTTATTGTTGACCTCATAGTGAATGATTGGTAAAGGGAGAAATATTAGTGATAAATCCTCTAACCAGGTCACACCTAACAATGTGCATTGTAACCTTTAACAGGGTTGGCTCTTTATCGAGCTCACTTCAGAAGAGTGAATTATTTTGGGTTACAGGTCCCAGACAGTTTTTCCCTTAGCAGGTTTCCCATGTTAAAAATCCATGTGTTAATGTGTATGGATGTGCTGGATTATTATTTTTCTTTACACATTACTTTATATATGCATTGATCGGTAATCATAGTATTGATTTACTGCTACTCGGTAGATGAGTTTGAAATTGTTGTTATATACATTTGGGAGTATTTGGGACTATAGGATTATTGGAACTAACTGGTTCACCCTCCTCTCTCTGTTATCTAAGAGTAAAATATAAACATTTTCTCCAATCTTGATTCCTATAGCAATCACTTTACCATTTAACTCCATGATTTGAAAATTTAGTGTTGTAAAGATAACTGTAAGGTTTTGCTGATAAATCTAACTCACACTTAACAAATTGTGTACCATTCCCTCAACATAATAATAATTATTCACTGGAATGAAATCATCAAGTATAATAGTACCCGATCCTTTGATCTAAAAACATTTATTTTCACCAAATCCAACTAATCCAACATCAAATAAATTGAGTTCTACAAACATATTTTTATCACTAGTTAAATAGTGAGAACACCCACTATCTAACATCCAAACATCTTCAATCTTAGAAAAGTAACATGATTGTATAGTCATAGAAACCTTTTTCTAGGTTTGCAAACTATTTTTTTTAGGAATTTAGTTAGATTTCTTTAAAATTGATTCTTTACAAATTCTTGCAATATGTCACAGCTTACCACAATGAAAACATTGAAGATGAGTTAAAAATTGATATAACTTTCCATTAACTAAACTTGTATTTCTTCTGGTAGAACCTTTAAATTCACTAGTCTTGTTTAGTGAGGCTTTACAATTTATACAACATTGAGAAATAATTTTACCTTTACCACCTTTCTTGGAAGTTTTTCCAAGATGACAATCAAATACACCTGTTAACTATTTTCTCAAGCCAAATAGTTCTGCTTCTAGAGTATTATAATTATTGTCAAGTTGCTTTTTATTGTCTCTTTAATCTCTCTCTCTCTCTCCCCTTAACCCTCTCTCTCTCATTCATATTTTTTGGTCTCTCTATAGGTCTTTTTAATCCTCTAGTATTTTTAGGTAGACTTTACTCTCTTTTTACTCTAATTAAGCTCTCTCTCTCTCTCTCTCTCTCTCTCTCTCTGACACATTAATATTATTATTTTAGTCTCTTTAGGTATTTATTGTTTCTTTAGGTAGATTTTTATTCTCTAAATTGTTCTCATTATTTATTTATTTTTTGTGTGTAGCTCACTATCAACAAGTAAAAGCTCAAGGAGAAGCTCAAGCGGGATGGTCGACCCAAGTTCAAGAAATGGATGTTGGAGAAGGATAAACACAATTTCAAGAAATGAATGTTGGAGAAGGGTCAAGATCACTTCCTCCTACCCGTATGGATGAGCATATAAATCTAGCTCAAACTATAAAGGGAAAAATTAATCATAGAAAGTTAGACCATAAATACTGGAAATGGATGTGGACAAATTAAAATTTTATGTTGAACAACCTTCACACACTAAGAGGAAGTTAATGAATAGGATGTCAAAGGAAATAATGGTTAAATTTGATAATCTTGAAACACTTGAACAAGACCAATTGCTTTCAATTGTACTTCTTCAAAATATGTTGCAAGATCCATTTAAATTGTTGGGTATAGTACGCCATTGAAAAAGAGAAAAAAATATCACTTGCAAAAAGATATTATTGATAATGTTAATAAATGTTTGGGTTACATTGGGAAATGATCTCATTCTGAAGATAAGGCCATTAAAAGAAGAGTGACGTTGACATACATTTTAAGAAAAAATATTCCCCAAAAAAGTCAAATCTCTTCAATTTCATCTAAGATTGGTTTTAGTAGGAAGACAATATCGTGATATGTTAAAAGGAGAATGATTTTTTATGATAGAACCTTAGAAAGAAATTAGGAAATTATGTGTAGAGCTCCTCATTCTAATAGGATTGAGGATGGAACTAGGAATTTGATCACATCATTTTGGAACGATAATACCCATCCTTCACAAATAGTAGGGATGTTATCAAGCATAGGATTGGACCTAATGTATATGATGAACACACAAAACATTGGTTGGGAAGAATGAAACATGAATTTGTTTCTCTCCACTCCCAGTTGTCCTTGATGTCAAAATAACTAATAAGATCACTTAGTTATGTTCTTGATGAGTTCTTGATGATCAATCAGTACATATGAGAATCAGTTGTTCAACTGCATACATATAGATCATTGTTGCTAATGATGATGTTCAGTTTAGTTTGATATATTTTGGTTTGGATTAGACATCTTGTGATCATTTTTCATACTTAATATGAGATCAGTGGTAACATGGGAATTATATTGCATTTGCATCCTCCTAGTTGAGACTAGTTTGCATTCAGTTTGAGATCAATATTTAGTTAGAATTAATTAATATCATTGTAGATCATTCAAAGAATCATTTTGTGTTAAGATTCTCATGGACACATTCATTGTATACAGTTTGATAAAATTGGTCATTATATTTAGATTGGTAAAATTTATTATCTGTATTTAACATATAAACAATTTCAATACTATTGAGCATTGTTAGAGGGATTAGAGACATCATTCATATGTTCAAATTTTGGTTGCATATGTATAAAGTATTGAGATGATGGTAAGGTTGTGTAAGTCACTAATGTTGTGACCATGGCACTTAAATTTTTTCTACTATGAAAGGCCTTTTGGTCGGCCCCCTAGTGCATTGATATCATACTTGGTGTTTTTCGGTGACATTTGTGCATTCGATAATGTCATTCTTATCTGCATTTTATGTGCTAAAGATAATTTTAATGCATATGCTATTTCAAAAAACATATCATAAAGAATGTTGTAATTATTTGGGCTTCATTTGGAAACCCTATCTCTCTCGAGCTAGGGATCTGCCCGCTAGGGTACAAAATTTGGAGATCACAGTTCTTTGTGTATAGCCGCAAAAGTAGTTGTAGAGACAATGAAAGTTGATGGCAGTTTCATTAATTTGAATAATGACCACTAAGATGAAGATTTGATTAGTTAGTTTTGAAAGAATTTTTGTGAAACAGAATGAGTATTTTTATTCACAGATAATGTGGGATTCTAAGGAAATTTTGCAGTATACCTTGTGTATTCTTTCTATCACTCTTGTGAAATAGAATGAGTATTTTTATTCATAGATAATGTGGGATTCTAAGGAAATTTTACAGTATACCTTGTGTATTCTTTCTATCACTCTTTTGTTATTTGTTGTGTAAATTGTGTTTAGTTTTGTCACTCTATTGGTCATAACCAGTTTTTAGTTTCTTAAAAGTTAGAAATTTCATCGTGTATGTAGAATGATTATGAGTTCAGTTTGCATTCTTGACTTGGGTTTATATATCTTTATGAGTTTTTTGTCAAAATGTTTAACATGTCAAAATGTATGTGGGTTTTTTTTATCTTATTCAAAACAGTTATCCTTATTAGAGTATGGTAAAGGTTTCTTCAATCTCTTATAGTTTTATCATGGCTTTGTCTTAATTCATTCTCAGACCATAGTTGGTGTTTTTATATTTATCTAAACCCGACATACATTATATTCATTCTTTTTTTAGTGACAACCATAGTCAAGGGTTTGAGTTTTTCGAAGGATGTAAAACATTTTTATTCCTCTATGTGATGCAACAATCATACATGTATTCTTCATACATGTCTTTGATCTTTCCGGTTATGATAGGAGTCTTTAATACTATCTTACATGTATTATTAAAACTAAAATTTGCTACTGTCTAACCCAAGTGTGAACATGTGGTTTGAGTTTGTCAAACTCAATCAGAGTTAACCTGAGTCTAGGTAGTTAAAAGTTTTTGATTCACAATTTTTTATTAATAATTGTAACATAAAATTTGGCACAAGAAGGATTTCCTAAATAATATTTGTGTAATGTAGTAAAGCGAGATCCTAAGGCCAAATTTATGTTTTATTACACTTAATTATTATGATAAAATAGCTTGAGGAACATGTAAGAAATAAATGGACAAGATACCTACCTCATAACATAGGAGATCTCGAAAAACTTATTTTCTGAGGTCTGTATTGAGTTTCTAGAAAATCTAATAGTTGATCCCGAACTAGAACGCAGAGACGAACAAAACCCATAAATATTTTTCCGTTCTGATGTCGTCTTATGAAAAAGGTCGACCTTCCCCACAAATGTCACCCTTGACCCAATAATGTCGACCCTGACCTGCACAGTGTCAACAGAAAATCTGTTTGCGGATCTCAAAAGTTTGCTGAAAAGGGTATCCAAATCTAGTCTCAGATATGTCGTCCTGCACCTGTAACTCTCGAAAATAGCACCTACAAATATCTAAAAAGAGGGATTTTGGGGTGGCTATATAGGGTTTTTCCTTAGTCAAACCCCCATTTTGGTGATCTCCACCTCCATGAATAGCCGAATATAGAATGTAATGTGTGTGTATTGATCTTTTGAAAAGAGCTTGTAAACATGCAATATCAAGATCTAATCTTCTAGATTAACAATCCTAACATAACATGGAAATGAGAAAGCAATGCATAGATTTGAATATGACAAAGAAATCATACCAAGCCCCCAAGGCTA
>MU223136.1:773692-789629 GCA_018584345.1 Thuja plicata | reverse complement strand
CATTAGATGCCAGATACTAGGTGACAAACTATCTTTTAAATCCTCTAACAAGGTCACACCTAACATTGTGTTTGTAACCTTTAACAGGGTTGGCTCCTAACAGAGCTCACTTCAGAAGAGTGAAAATTTGGGGTACTGGTCCCAGTGGTCTTTCCATTAATATGGTTTCCATGTTAAAAATCCATGTGTTATGTGTTTATGTTTTATTACGTTACTGTTTTACATTTCACATATGCAATTCTGGATTGATCGGTATACTCTGCATATTTACTATGTTTCGGTAAATAGTTGACTTCTTATCAGTAAACATACAAAAGAAGGTTTTACAAAGCAATCTGACAAGTAGTAAATTGTTATAAGTATTTCAAGGCATTCATCTTGTAGGAAAGAAGATAACTAGAGGCATAATTTGTGGTTATAAGTTTTAAGGGTTGGTTTAAGGATTAATTTTTGAGGCCACTGATTCACCCCCCTCTCAATTATTACTAACATGAACTCACCTAAGAAATGAAGGTGAAGCCTTTGTCATAATGATATTAAAGTAAGTCATCGTAAAATTGTAAGTGATTGCATAATATTTTATATAAAAAATATCTATACCATCCTAAATTGTAAGCACCTATAATTAGATGCTCAATTAGGCCCTATTTTAGCGTTCTCAAGATTTCATGTCCATTATGCTTGATCCAACTACCCACCACCTTCATTTCTAGCTTCTTTTCCTCCTTCCCAACTCCCAATTTGAATTTGGGCCTCTTCTGGCAAGAAGATGACACCTTGGGCATTCCCTTCCCCGATGTTTGCCCCCAAATTGGAACCGGGGCCTATCTTGTGGATTTAGTACTATTTTTTAAAATCTATGTTAGCCTCCTCTGAGTTTTGATTTCTGAAATGTTGTGAGAGGTATAAAATTATCTTATCTTTCCTCATTTGGACATCCACAATCAAGAACACAAGATCCAAAAGTAGGATTTCAAGTGGTCTCCTACAATTTTGCATCCAAGCATTCAAGATCTATATCTGATGCATTGCAAGATATTTTCAAGGAAATATTCTCTATTGTAATAAGTTTCTCTCCCATGATAGCCAAGTAGGGGAGTTCTCAAGAAAGCAAGAAGATCCTTTGTCTATCTACATACATTCATCCATTCTTTCTTCAAGGGAAGAGTCCATCAAGCACAACACTATTGAAGATATTTGAGGAGTATTCATGGATCTATACATTTGTGAAAGACATCCTTGATTCAAAGCCAACGTGAAACTATATACAAGCATCTTCATAGACATCACGATCTCAATACCGGTTTATAAAAGTATATACAATGTAGATATAATATTTACCTTACATTTACATGCTTTCCTTTCAAGCAATTTTGTTTCTATTTCAAGGTTGATTCCTCAATCGAGGTCTGACCAAGGAAAAACCCTTTCAACCTAGCTCTTTTCTCGTTTTTGTGTGTGCAGAAATAGGTGGTGAACACATCGAAACCAAATCCAGAAAGTTCAAGATTTGATGAATAGTCTACAACTGAGTTCGGCCAAAAGTACAAGGAACAAGATGTCTTTTTCATCCCCTTCCCATGAGCAGGACACCCTTGATGACCTCTTCTCTACAATTCAACTTGAAACTGAAATCACAAGTCAGTGGTGCTATCTGGTTGTTTTTTTGGTAGCTATAGGTGACTATGTTTTCTGTTAGTCTATGTATTCTACAACTTGTCATTTTTGCCTATTTAGTCTTCTATCTTACATTAGTCAATCGTATTTCTATAAATCAACACATCCATTCCCTATTAGCAAGTGATTAGTGAAGGATCAATGCATCTGCTTAGTGCTCCAATCCTATTTGACCCTAGTGGATCATCTTCCTTGCTAAAGTACAATAGGAAATAGAGTGATGTCATTTTCTTATTGTAAAATATCTAGGAGGTAATTTACTTAGATAATTAAAGATTAATTAGATAAATGACAATCTAGATTAGAGTGCACAATCACTATCTTAAATAATCATTGTATGCACAAGTGTGATAATCAATCCTTAATTAAAAAATATTTTAGAGAGTTCAAATTGATATGCCTTTCACTTCTAATGAATTGCAAGTGCATATTAAAAATATAGTCCTTAAAATTAAGAAATTATGAGTCCTTACAAAATTCTAATCTTAAATAAACTAAAATGAAATTCCAATACCTATAACATTTAAAACAAATTTAAACATATTGAAATAAATTGATATGTGATATAAATACAATATAATGTCCAATTCAATAGTTATCCATTAATTAAAAAATATATTTTACATGTATATCCTAATAATATAATACATCATTTTATTATGTAGTTTAAAATAAAAAAATAAGTTTATGTGATAACCTAATTTTAATTTTCTTAACAAACCTAGCTCTCAGACAGATTTAAGCTATAATTTATTTTTTCATGATCAAAGATTACTACGCACAGAGATCTCACTATTTAAAACAAAAATGAAGTCTCTTCGATGTTGAGTTGCAGTAGAAGTCGGAGAGCATATGAAAATTATATAATTCCTGTTTTACATGATCGTGGAAAATCAAATTTATTAAAATTTGAAATCCTTTCCAACTTTATCATCAAGAAGTTGACTTTCTTGCTTTCGGATTAGTTCCCAAGAAATTGCCTTCTAATCCATTTGTGTTTCGCCTTTCACAAAAACAAACAAAAATAGAAAGTGATGGTAAGTTTATTGGATTCAAGTGCAAAAATTCTTCAAATATCACAATCGAATCCCCAAGATTGCTGTCTTGTATTATTTATAATCTTGTTTCTGCATGTGACTGTTTTTAGGGCTATTATGTTGTTGCCGTGTTTGGGCAGATTTTATTCTATGGTTCTCGACTGAGGCCGTTTGGTGGATGCGTGCGTAAATTTTAATTTTAATTGCACTTCTAGTCACATCCATTATCTTTCTTTGAGTCTTGGATTGTTTCAACATTCTTTATTCTTCCTTCTTTTTTTCTATCACGACATTAAATTTTTTTCAAAACGTATCTGTATTTCACTAATACATTCTTCTAATCTCTTCTTTGCAAAATATTACAAAAATATTCAGTTGATTTAATTTATCCATTCTTAACTCCTTTCTTTTTAATACCTTAATTTATTAGGGACTAGTATAAGAAACTTGTCACTTCCACAAGTTTTTAATACTTCCAATTATCTCCATCTTATTTTATATTCTAGCATGGTAGTTCTACAACTATTTACCTTCTAGTGCACTTCTGGGCTTTCATCATTAGTCTCCATTAGGTTGCTCTTTTTATTTTTCAACATAATAGGAATAAATCCAACTACCCTTTTGCATTTTTATTGCGTCATGACTCAATCGAAAAGCCTTTTTTAAGCACTAATGTGTTGCAGAGGACTATGTACATGGATAATCTTATTAGTGGCATTCTAGATCATTAATATGAGTGTGGTCCTTGTAAGGACATGGATAATCTTATTAGTGGCAATCTAGATCATTAACATGAGTGCGGTCCTTGCAAGACAATCTCTAAGAATTGAAGATAGATTCCCTTTCTATCTTGAGATAATCATAAAGCTATTTATGTTATGAGGGTGTGAAATTTGATAGAGTTTCCTTGGATATAGATAGAGATTCCTACAATAGGCATAGAGGTTTCTTGGATTTGGAGGCCTTTTTATTGGTCACTCTTTATATTTTTATGAAGGCATTCACAAGACAATTTCATTGCTTGGGTAGAGGGTTATTAAGTTTAATCACATCATAAGGTGCTTTCTTGCTTACTTCGGTTGGTTAGGTACATGTAATACATGTCATATTGTGATTAGTCAAAGAAACTAACTAGGTGACACGTAGTAAAATATCACTATCAACATTGGCATTAGCTTTTATTACCTTGTGATGGGTTTTAATTGGTTGGTTCAATCTATAGAAGTCCAAGTTCCATTGAGTAGTTGGGAATGATGGTTTAGGCCTACCAGACGCTAACTTTCTTTTAAGGAAGTTTGTATAAATATTCTTCAGAGTTTAAAAGGAAAGATGAAAGGAGGAACTAGGGTTAGGGAAAGGAATACTCAATACCAATTGACGAAGAAGTGAGATCAAGGTGAGTAAAATATTCATACCACTAAAAAATACACACAAAATGGTAAAAGAAATGGATTAAAGATCAGGGATATAAATAGCGAGATGCACTTTTGGGTAGAGAAAAATATATAAATAGAAAAGACTATGAATCGAGAGAAACATGTTAGAGATCATCAATCTAGAGCACATAATGCTAGAAGAAAAAAATAAGAGAAATACAGTGGAAGGCTTTCAAGTTTAACATATTGGTTTTACCATATAGCTTGTACCTTTCCAATATAATGGTATGATTAATCATGCAAGTATGGGTTCCTCAAGGAGAAAGGGAGATGAGAAGTGAGGTGAGAGAATACGTAGGTATTAAATACTAAAAGCCCAAGAGTTTGAGACAAAGGAAAAGTCAATACTTAAATTAGGAATCGAGGATGCTAAATACTCAATGCTAAAGCATAGGAAGAAGGAAAAGAGTAAGTGCAGAATAATTGAGGTTCATGGATAAGTATTACATCTTAAGTACATAACTATATTGAGACATAAAATCCTAGGACCAAAGACAAATATAGATCAGGGAATGAAAGCATGGGGAAATCTATTATAAAGTACACAATTCCAAAATTACTTTGACATTATCAAAGTCTTTTAATTATTGAATCTTGAAAAGATTCATAGGATAGTGATTTAAATTAAGGCTTTTAGAATTTACCTTGAAACATTTTCCAATACTTACTTCCATTATTCATTAGTTGGGTTTACATAGTTAGATCTTAATAAACTTTGACCTATGTTTGCCTACACTTTATTGGTACCTTAAGAGTGGTCTTGAACACCCATCAAGAAGGTTTTTGAGTAGGGAATGCATGTAATATAACAAGTCTTATTCACAAACCCTTTTTTATGATCGCTTTCCTAATACATGATTCATTCAAGTGCTTGATCTAACATGTTATAAGTATGAGAATTAAATTTGATAGAATTCATCAAGTTCGTATTCCTCCATATGGACTATTTATGTTATGCTACTATAACTCATATATTATAATTTCCTTAAGTGTTCATCATGATATTAAATCCTTTAAAATCTCATGAAATTATTAGATAGCCTTGGAAATATCTTAGAAGTTGTTTTGGGGGAAAAATATTTACAAATATTCCTTGAAGTGTTGCACGGGGGCTTCACTTAGTGAGCCTGAATCATAGCACATGAGTTCATGGCATACTAAATAGTCCCTCTATTTTCAAAAATATTACCCCAAACACCCTTTTTGTTACTGCCCTCCAATACCCCCACACCTGTTTTCCTATATAAACCCCCACCCCCACCCCAAAAAAACCCCCCTCCCCCTATTTAGGGAATATATTGCCCCTTTTTATTGAACATTTTAAACCCCCCAATAGGAATGCATGTGATAGTGTATTGCCTCTTTAGTGAAGACCCTGTGAAGTATTGAAACCCTATATTATCTTTCAAAATAGTATTTGGTGGCGAGAATTGAAATTTAAAGGATGGAATGAACATAGCTTAGAATGAATGGTATTGAACAATGACCATTGGATATATGGCCTACCTTGAATGCATCATTATATTCCCTTTAGTAGATAATTAATTACGTTATATTTTCTTAATACTTTTGGGGATAAAAGTGATAATCTGGTATGTATTGAAAACCCTCACTTGCCTATCATGATAGAGCTACATTTGTCAAGTTGGGTCCATAACCCTTATGAAATCTATATGAGGGATTTTTATGGTGTTAACAACTACTATAAGACCCAACACGTTTGATGTATGATAGTTATTGTAAAGAGAAAACTAGTGGAAATTCTCTTGAAAGATTTTTTTTAGATTCTAACCTTAGAGTTAACTAATTGTATTGAATTACCATCTAATTTTGAATCTCAATGCTAAAGAAGAATTTTTCTTGTGAAAACCTTATATAGTAGGAAATTAAGATAAAATAGGTTATATATACATAATTCTTCAACCATGGGTAGAGATATAATTAAATGGGTTTAGTTTTTTGTGAGGTTCCATACAAAAATCATAAACTAGTATGGTGATTTGCTTTTTGACATGCATGCAAGTATAATCATGTAGAATCTATTAAATTTTATTTCTTATGTACAGGCAATATATGCTTACTTAAAGGTCGACATGAATGTTTAGATCAAATAAATTTATTCAAGCCTTAAAGATTCTTATTTTATATTATTCAATGATACACCATTAAGGTATATGTATGGTTGTAGAGAGAAAAGAAATTAGTTATCATCCTACATAGTAAAGATGTTATTTTTTCCTTTAATTGTCAACATTCAACACACATAAATTGATTGCAACTCTATAAATTGGATTCAATGTCTCTTCATTTTCTAACACATTCCAAGTAGTCTCCATCACTCCATCCATTTTATTTTATCATATGAGTGCATTTTTTCAATTCAAGAGCAATATTTCAATATAGAGAAGAAAGGAAAACATTGGAGCTACATTGAGGGGTGTTTTAGTTTAATGCTTTTGTTTTTATGCACTTTGCTTCAATGGCTTTAATGATAGATTAAGGATTTTAGTTTGTATGAATTTTATGATTTTGTCATTGCCCTGTTTTCATGCTTATGATTAATTTTACCCATCCTACAGGAGGTTGGCTTTTCAGCTTTGGTAGGATCCAAGGTGGCAGCTACATTTATTGCTTGATCCTATCCGTGGGTGACTAGTTTTTGAAGATAGCTCATACAAGGCTATAAATTAAAAGTGGAGCTCTTTATTTCTGTTGGCATCTTTCAATAAAAAATCTGAAATTAGATATAGTATCCAAATTATTTCTTTTTCCCTTTTGTTATGCAGCGTGTTCTTTTGTGGCGACCCCTCCTTGGAAAAACCGTAGTTCTCTCATCATTGGAAGGCATCGATGTGTCGGGTTGGCACATCGTTTTAGTTTTTTCCCTTTTCTCTTCAAAGAAGAATCATTGTGTTGATGTGTGGCACCCCTTCTCCTTTTTCATCGATTATGGTCACATTCCCTTTTTGTGGTCTTCCTAAATGGACTCACCTAGCATTTATTGTGACAATTTTCTTTAGCAAAAATAATTTTCTTGGTAGTGCCACCCTCTTCTCTTTTCGTACCTGTTCGGGCTCTTGTCCTCTCCATCTTTGAATGAATGAATGAAGATTTTTAATGATGTCTACAAGACCATCAGTCTAAGGGACCACGAATAAAAACCCTAAACTAACTCCCTAGTCTTTTCCATATTCGATCTCCTGCTATGAATCTTGACAATAAAACTAGTTGTATGCTTTATCTTATCCTCGTCAAATAAACTGTACATGTTTCTAGCCTTTAGGATGACCTCGTACTGAGCCCGATTGTCATCATATGCTATGCACTCGAAGAGAAAGTTTCATTCAGTCTCAATCATACCTTTTTTACAGAACCTACAAATCCTCTCCTCCCACTCCTCTTTGGGCCTTTTCCATCTACCTGTCTCGTATCTAAGATGATGTGAGCCTATCCTTAGCTGAGCCACCAACACTCTAGGATTACCTTTAATAGATACCCCTAGGTAGGCCTTATCCGCATGCTCACAAGAGGGGTTGAACACTTCTATATAATGTGTCTTTTTCGACCCATATTATTAAACCACATGGCAGTCTAAAATTTATCCATGAAAAACTTATTTATTTCCACATTGGTATTCAGACAATCTTGGAGCTTGATTATCCTAGACCAAAGGAAAATAATGTAATTGGAACTAAATGGGTTTTCAGAAACAAAATGAATGAAGATGGCATGGATGTAAGAAATATGGCTAGACTGGTCTGCAAGGGCTATTCACAACAAGAAGCTATAGACTTTGAAGAAACATGTTCACATATTGCAAGGTTAGAGGCAGTGAGTTTTTTCCTTGATTTTGCCGCACATAAAGACTTTAAGGTATATTAGATGGATGTGAAGTCTGAATTTTTGAATGGTGATCTAGAGGAAGAGGTCTACATTGAGAAACCTGATGTTTTTCCTTTGACATATGATGAAGACATGGTTTGCAGATTGAAGAAGGCATTGTATGGTGTGAAACAAGCTCCTATATCTTGGTATACTCGATTAGACAGGTATTTATTACATCTTGTTTTCATAAAAGGTAATACAGATAGTAATCTATATTTGAGAGCTTGTGAAGATAGAATCTTGATTATTGAAGTCTTTGTGGATGATATAATATTTGGAGGCAATGATGAAGTGATTAAAAAATTCTCTAAAGAAATGAATAATGAATTTGAAATGTCTATGATTGGTGAAATGAAGTTCTTCCTTGGTTTACAAATTACTCAAAGTAAAAGTGGTATTTTTATTTCTCAAACCAAGTAGATTTTGGGAAATGTAGTGATACTAACCATGGTAATTGTTAAAATTTTGGTGATTATGAAGGGGTGGTGGATTGAGTGGCTAAAAGTTTAAATAGTAAGTTGTGTAACCAAACTAGCCATATTGTTCTATCTGATGATTACCTCCTTGTTGGAGATGATTATTATTATAAGGAAGAGGTCAATATCTTGTTCCTATACCATGATTATTTTCATCATACAAGGAGTTATTATGAACTCTATCACGATTTTGGTTACCACTTTGATTATTTCTCCTTGGTATGTCTTCATGGTTTCTTTCATTGGACCTCTCCACGAATTATGTTCATAAGTTCCAGGCCTAATCAACTGACCAATGATATCCTTATTTTTTTGAGATAATTTTGTATTTTGTGCTATGACTTGTAGTCTTTCCATGGTTGTTGTAAGATCATTTAACTTCTCTCTTATCTATTGTTTGACTTGTACCTTCTAATCTTCTTGATCATCAACCTAGGTATCTTCAAATTTGTTTCTTGATGTTCTAGAAGAACAAAACCCAAGAGGAAAGTTAGGCCTTTGATATCTATTTAAGTGCTCATTAGTTTTCACCTACTGCTTTCGGAATATGTTATTGTGTACATTATTAACATGAGTGAGATTCATCTCTTCTTCAGATTGTCTCTTACTGATCATAGGGAAAACACTGTCATTTGTATAAAACTTAGGAATCCCTATTTTTTTATAAGGGAATCCTCCTCCTCCTTCAAAGCCCGTTGAATTTCTATTATTGGAGTTGTTTTATTCCCTTTTATTTTGTATAGTTCTAATTTTTCTTTGGTTCAACTC
Source organism: Thuja plicata (assembly GCA_018584345.1). Taxonomy (NCBI): domain Eukaryota; kingdom Viridiplantae; phylum Streptophyta; class Pinopsida; order Cupressales; family Cupressaceae; genus Thuja; species Thuja plicata. The sequence goes on along the minus strand of MU223136.1, from coordinate 780,350 downwards.
TATATTCTTAATTGGATGACCCCATGCCAATGATCTTCTACCAAACATATAATAATTAGTCCTAGAGTACTTCAGACTTAAATTTCTATGATTTGTTCTTTTAGCTTCACAAGTTACTTCAATTTCATTCATGTACCATTTTACTAATTAGAGTTGTCACCTCATCAATGAGGGATATACAGTACTAGTCTTCTGAGTTCTTATTACCAAAAAAGTACACATTTTATCTTCACCAAAGATTCTAAATATATCTATGTTTCTCCCTAGCGGAGTCACCAATCTGTTGGTTCCCAAATCAATAGATTGGAATGTTCTAAGGGTATGCTAGGCTCTATGCTTGAAATTTCCAATTTGACTTGGTTAACAAATGGGATCAATCAAGTTATGATTTAAATCCCCTACACTTAAGGCTCTATAGGACCTAGGCGGGTGAGCCTATTCACCAACTAGTCCTTCTAATTGATGCTTTTAATAGAATATTGTTCCTTATATCTTATACTTCTAATTCTATTTCAAAGTGGCATATATTTGAAATAGAATGATTTTTTTATTGACTAATTTATTGATTCTGATTTTTACTGATTACTTTACTTCTACTTCTTGGTTCTTATTAGTTCTTATTTCTATCTTTCTCCTAGTGCTACCTCTGATCAAATTCTATGATTTATCTAGATTAATTTTGCTTCTTTCTATCTTCTATTGCTCGTACTATAAGTCTGATTATGTTCTGAATGTGTTTTATGAATTGGACCAATGCCTTCTTCTCCCTTAGGCTACAAAGTCAAACCCCTTTCTATATCCTACGTATAAATTGGTGGGATAATTTTTAAACTCACCACTTGGATGAATCTGTCAGCTAATCTAACCTTCAATATTACTCCATGATTTCTTGTCACAAGAAACAATCCAACTAAATTTAACTGTTACTTGAAAAGACTAGTAAGATGAGAGTCATAAGGATAAGAAAGTCTTAAACATGAATCTTGTTTGTCAAACTGCTATGACAATAAATAGTTTTTTCATAAGAAAGTTTAAGACACCTATCACTTGCTTGAAATGAAACCACAAAGAGCTGATCTAAAATAAAAGGATCTTGCACGACACAAATGAACAATAAGAATACTAATATTATATTTCTTTCAAAGGATACTATTACAAATGTCTATGCTGAAAATATAAAAAGTTCTAATGTCTTCATATTACATTTTGAGTTCTAAATATATGAGAAGAGACCCAATAGAGGTGTCTTTTCATGAAGTCTTTTGATCATAACTTAAATTACTAAACATAATTAAACTACAAATATACTAATCTTAATCCAACAATGAGTTAGTGGCTAGAAGATGGTATTTTTAATTTTGTGAGGCATAAGTATCAACATCGTGAATTGTATTTCTAACCTCATACTCCAACTAGATCATTTGTTCCATGTGTCAAAAATCTCCTTCAAGTGCCAGCTCCTCTACTTTCACAGTATCTAAGGCATCCTATAGTATTTTGTTGCACTCATTCAACAAAGTGTCCTTCTCCTTTAGAGACCCATTCTTATCACACAACTACGAAAAAATCTACTTAACTTTATCCATAAAATCTTTATATTATGACTCCAAATCATCAGTGAATTTCTCACGTTTAGATATTAGTTTGTTAATAGTAACAACAAAGTTTGTATCGGATCCTTGAAGTCTCATCTCATTTCTCTTAACCTCCATTCTATTCTTCACCCTTTTGTGCTCAAGGATTTCCACAAAATTATTTTTGTGTATGTTTCAAAAATCATCCAAACATATTTTCAAATTTGAAAATATCTTATGGAACATGGTAGATGTTGTGTCAAATTTCATATCTTTCACCTTTGCTAACAATTGTTGGTTTTATTCCTATAACTCTTTATACTTTTCTTTCAATTATGTGTCTTCTAATTATGTGTCTTCTCTAGAATAAATCCTCATTATCCTATCCATTAAGGATGTGTTTTCAATTGTAGGCATGTCTTTTCAATTCTCGATGCATTTCTTTCCTTAACTAGTAGTTTGAAATTAGCCTTGTTCAACTTTGCAATGTTTCTACAAATATCTGTTGTAACAATAGGGTCAATCTCTCCCACTTTCAAGGTCATCATATGACCAAACTCCTTTGCAATATCAATAATCTTGGGCCTCTTGTGGGGAAGATACAAAGCCTATATCAACATTGAATCATTGTCGGGATTGAACCTTGACCCAATGTAAATTTATTTTACTCCCTCTATGTTCAATTTATATTCTTTGTCCTTATCATGCAAGAAAATGTCAAAGATCATAGAAGAACTGATATCCCAACCAATGAATACCATAAAACCTTCCTAAAGCAGTAGTTTCCTACCCCTTCCAGGTGTCACATTAGGAACTTCTTGCTCAATGTCTGCTTTCAACCTATTCAATAATTGCTTCTCATTATCAGGGGTAATATTAGGGATGGACTCCCTCAGTTTATTTTTTTTAAAATTGTATAAAAATGATTGAAACTCTTTGGATTTGACAAATTTATCATCAGAATTAACAAAAGACTCATATGCTGCAATCCTAGCATCCTCATCAACATGCAAACTTTTGGTGACTTGATTCTCTCTATCAGGAAGTTATACATGATCATCTATTGTTAAACGAGGAGCCTCCCTTATTTGTGATTGAACCTCATTTTTCCCAACATATTTTTCTAAAAATGAAAAAAATTTAATCTCTTATAATTCCTTCTTTTTTTCTAATTCCATGATAAAATTTTCAATTACCTCCCCGACCTTCTTATCCTCCTTGTTTTTGAAAATGTTTTCTGTTGGGAGAGGAATGTGGGTATAAGCACTGTGACTCTACCTTTTTCTGTAGTAGTTTATGTATCCCCATGGATCATAATTTTCCCTTGGGGTGTACTCTTTTAGATTGATTTGTGTCAATAATCTGGTTCTTATAAAGTCATAGGCCTTGGTCGATACAATGGTGAAATAACCAAAATTAAGGGTTCCATGCATAAAAGACTTTATGGTGAGATGCAAGGTTAATGAAACTAGAATAATCTATTCATCTCATAATTTATTGATAAGGCACCCTATCTGGTACTATTTTTGGTAACGTAAAGGGTGCTCCCTCAAAGCCAAAGACCCTAAACATAGTAAAATCATTATGCACATACCAGTCTCCGCAATTATGATTAAGAATCTATCTCTCATAAAATTCCTTTGGCCTTAAAAACTTCTTAATATCCATGGAAATTGAGTGATCACAAGGATAATTGTACATTTTGAGATTGATTGGATAAATATTTATTTAAAACAAACACAATGATAGCCATCATACCTTGAATCCCATAGAAAAGTATACAATTGGACTAGCAATTCTTCTACTTTCTTCCCAACCTATGCGAGTCTCAGTCCTTCTGGCCAAAATCCCCATATTTTACCATAGAAAAAGATCATGTGCATTAATATTGAATAATTTTTGAAACAAGGAGACTCTGAGTCATCCTTGATAGAGGTTAATCCCTAGTTTATCATCTTTTCCATATACTCTGCATAGTCAAAAGGTCAAGGATTGTACATTTGAACATCTATTGCTAATACCATGGGGGAAATCACCATGAAATCTAGCACCTATGTTCCCAAGACCTACCCTTCCTAATATTATGTAAGCTTTAAATAATATCCTAATAAATTGACAAAAATGGAGGACTTTCCTCCTTATTTTAAGGTACCAATTGATTATCCTTCTTGGGTCTATGCAGTGGCAACCTCCATTCACTATATTTAGCATCCATCTTCGTATATTATTCCTCCAAATATTTTAATATTAGTGTCTCATACTGTGAATAATCCAAATTGAAAACCTCTATGATAACATTCTTTGAAATATAGATATAGGGTTTCCTTTTGAGTCAACAATCATTTTCTTTCGGGGGTCATAATTGTTTACCAATAGTATGAACAATTAAATATTTTTTAAAACATTTGGCACTACTAACCTCTCCAAATTTATATGCCAAGGGTTGCAGATGGGTTCTTGATGATTTCTCCTCATGTGGTGAAAAATTATCAACTCATTGTTAGTAATAACTGAGAGGGGGGGTGAATCAGTGGCCTCAAAAATTTATCCTTTAAACTTTAATCCACCAATCAATACCCCTCAAATTATTAAGTCCCTACAAGATGCATGCCTTGAAATACTTGAAACAATTATCTGTCTGTTGGTTTACCTTGTCTATCCTTATTCTCCTTGATTACCGATAAGCAGTAAAACTTATTTACCGATACTCAGTAAATATGCAGAGTATACCAATCAATCCAGAAATGCATATGTGAAATGTAAAACAATAAAGTAATAAACCATACACACATAACACATGGATTTTAATGTGGAAACCCTGTTAAGGGAAAAAACCACTAGGATCGGTACCCCAAATTTTCACTCTTCTGAAGTGAGCCCTGTTAGGAGCCAACCCTGTTAAAGGTTACAAACACACTGTTAATTGTGACCTTGTTAGAGGATTTTATATATATAGGTTGTCACTTAGTATCTGGCATCTATTTTTCTACCATCCTTGAATCAACCTCCTTCTTAGACTGTCAATAGGCTTTAGAAAAATCTTGCTACTTTCATGAATCAACCTTTTTGGTAATCTGTTAGGATATACCTCAATTATAGAAGACTGTTAAGTCCTGCTCTGTTAAGAGACTTGATGCTTCAATGGTTAAACTGAAACACTATGACCTATTTCTAATGCAACTTTGAATTGTAGATTTTTAGATCTATTTAAGTAAAATACCTCTCTGATCAATGTATCAATTCAATTCCTTTGTGCTCCACACTTTCTGCTCTGTGATGCTATGCTTCACTATTCATCGGTGTCTACAGAATTCTTTATCTCTCCCTCAGCTTGACTAATCAAGACTATATGAAGTTTATCCTTCACCAGTTTCTCTTCAGCATCCTCTTTCTATTCACTCCCCTTCCGTGTATCTGATTTCTTGCAAAAATGAATTATGCTTGTCTCTTATATAGACATGATATTCCTTAATTCATGATTCTTGATTCTTGGCATGAAAAACAATCCAGCCAAATTGATTTACGGCTTTAACTCCTGATTTATCTCGTAGTTATCTTCTTTCCAACTGTATAAATCTTCTTTAAATTAATTACTTAACTATGGTTGAATAAAACAAATAAAATAACCAGTTAAGTCTATCCTTAAGCTCTGCCAGCTAGATATTTTTATCATTTTTTGAACTCTCTGTTCTGTCGGTCAATTCTGCAGTTTGTCGTCAGTGACAACTGCCAGTTCCATAGGTGTAAATCCAGTTAGCTTCAGGATCTCCATCCGTCGGGCAACTCTATTTTTAGTTCTTCATTGGGCAACACTGTCTTCTACTTGTCAGGCATCACTGTGACTTTTTCTCTGCCTTTACTGATGGTGTGCACTCTGTCAGTGTTGTCTGTCACTTAGTGAATACTTGACTTTTATGAATTGCTGAAAGCATAATCATTGTTCCATCGATTCTCTGAAGTCTTTGGCATTATGTACATGACCGTGCAGATGATATCAAGTTGACATCAATGAAAATACAAACCATTAATTATTTTAATGTCTTGCATCATCTTCAACTTAACATTATCAAACATTCAATCAATTACATGTCATCAATCTCTCCCTTTGGCATTGATGGAAACATACTATATTATCACACTATACTGTTTTTAATACAATATGAAATACAATTGTTGAGATTCATCAAATTACCAAACAGTTTGTTTTGATAACTGAAAAAAATGTCTGACCGCCGGTAAGCTCTGTGTTAGCTTAGATTTGATTCTTGCAGCTTTCTGTGTTTCTTCTTCTGATGTGTTGTGTCCTTTGTTTGTGTCAATTTCTCTCTTTTGATTGTTCTTCTTCTTTGATGTCTCTGTCTTTTGTTTGCAACTTTTATACAAATTCTCTCCCTATGGATATGATCTCTCCCTGTTTGGAGTAATCTGATAATGAATAGTTTTTGATGATAATATGGATACATTCTCTCCCTTTGACAACAATGCCAAACAAATATGACATTCATTGCAAACAATTTTCTTCTATCCATAATATATTCCTTGAATTTCCCTTATCCATCAGCAATACAACAATATGCTCTGATGCTTTTTTCTGATATATACCTTTCTGTATATATATGTAGCTTTGAAGTTCATCTTTTGCTTGCATCAATCATGAATGATATTCTGATAATTAATGGCTGATGCAGCCTTCAGTCCTTTACTGACTGGTAGACATGGGTTTGAACCCTAGTCTCTTTCTTAGGTACTCAAATATATCCTTGGGCAGTGGCTTGGTGAAGATATCAGCCAATTGTTCTTTTGATTGCACATATTAAAGTATCACCTCTTTTTCTTGAACTTGTTCTCTTAAATAATAATACTTGATGGCAATGTGTTTAGTCTTTGCATGCATGACTGGATTCTTGGAAATGTTTATTGCACTGGTATTATCACAATAGGTAATCACTGGTTCTGTGATCTTCATATGCATACCTTCCAGCAACTGTTTGATCCATGCAATATTTGAGCAGTTTGTAGCAGCAACAACATATTCTGCTTCTGCAGTAGACTGAGAGATGCATCCTTGCTTTTTGCTAATCCAT
>MU223136.1:722958-752423 GCA_018584345.1 Thuja plicata | reverse complement strand
TATATATATATATATAAAATCTTAAAAAATAATAGAAAATAAAGTTGAACCCATTAGCCATAACAAAAAGTTAAACAATATTAATTTTTTGAATATTATATTTAGTGATATAAATAAAATTTAAATATATACTGTTAAAAATACTAATATGAATAGACATTTTACTTTTATATTTTAATGTTCAGGTATATTAAGTATATATATATATATATATCCTTTCAGATTGATATTTAAATCAGAAACTAGTTGCTTGGTATTATGTTTTTTTTTTAAAAATAGATGCTAAGCAAGGAGAAATCCGATGACACAGTTTTGCAGTGTAAATCGAAAGTCAAGTCTTCAGTTCAAACCAAAATTGCTAAGCAAGGAGAAACCCGATGACACAGTTTTGCAGTGTAAATCGAAAGTGCAACCCAAAGATGATAAAGTGGAACCCGACAGGAGTAAACTGACAATGGAACCCGACGAGTAGAATACAGTGCAAACTAAGACAACAGAAAAGAGAGGAACCCGACAGACAGTTCAGCCAAGGAACACTGAAAGACAGTCAAACGGAATTCAGAGAAAACCGAGCATCAAAAATTGAAAGTCAGTTATATCCCAAGAAAAGTGGATCTGACTTCCACATAAGATAAAATAGCTATATTCTATTTATAGAGTTTTGATTTGTTTTAAATCCATTTCTTGAGGAACAAGAAACATTATTGTAATTGTTTTAATCAGTCTAACTGATTAAAAACATGCAGACTAGGAGATCAAGGTCAAGTTGTAAACCTTTGATCATAGAGTTAAGTTGTAATACATGAAACTTAATTAGGTCAGTTTATCTTATAAATAGATGTTGTAATCATTCATTTAAGGAGGAGGAGAGGATGAATGTAGCCTACGAGCACATCTATGGACCGGATTGAAAGTTTCAAGAAGCAGAACAACAAATGTTGAATTTGGTTATCAAGAACCAAGAACAGAGGCTACCGAGCAACAGAGGTATTAATCAATCACATTAGGTGATACATTTATACATGTGATTTGTAATGGATCTGTAATCAGAAATTGTTAGATTGCATACACTCAGGTCAATGAGTATTTTTTCTGCATTCTAACAAGTGTAGCAAATAGAAGAAATCTTTTTAAGAAAGGTGGATTTAACAATCCTATTGTAAATCTCTTAACCGAGTGCACACTAAATAGTGTTGCTAAAGCTCTTAACAAAGTAGACTTTAACCAGTCTCCACATAATACTCCTAATAGGGTAGATCATCAGAAGTGATCAAATTGTAAGCCTTAACTGGCCCCTTCCAATCTACAGATAGTGAAGATTTTGTGGGTGTCATCCCCACCGTAGTTTTTACCTTCTAACAGGGGTTTTCTGCGTTACCATATCTTGTGTTATGAGTCAATTATTTTCATGAATGTTTCTATGAATGTTTACATGTTTGTTAAAGTTTAAGAATTGATATATCTTACACAAAGATAATATAGAACAAATGGTTGGTTACACAATTAATTACACAATGGATAAAGGCTAATAGAGATAAAAGTTTTAGAGGTACTGATTCACCCTTCCCCTCTCAGTACACACTTACCATTATTTCCAACAATTGGTATCAGAGCTAGATCTCTTATTTGGAAATTTTAAAGACTTAAGAAAAAAGATCATACAATGGAGAAGTATAGGCTTGAAAAGAGTATTGAGAATCATAAGCTAGAAATTCAGATCTTCTATGAGCAGTATAAAGCTAGAATCAAGATGAGACAAGTGTTAGATGAAAGAAATATTATGGAATCTTTCTGTAATGAAAGAGATTACCATGAAGAAGAGATACCAGATCTATTTGAGTATTTAGGATCAACAACTAGCAAAGCATCAGATACATCAAAAGAAAGCATCACAAGCTTAAATTAAATCAATCAACATCTGGCTGGACAAGTGAAATCTCTGCAAATTGGTCAAGAGACATAGATGGTAAGAATGATTGATGTCATGAAAAATGCTAGACAAGCTGAGCAAGAGAGAACACTAGCTATTGATGATAGAAGGAAGATTACTGAAAAACTACAAGAGAAAGAGTCAGAAATACAAAAACTTACAGAACATCATCATGAGATTACAAATTAGATTATTCTTATGAGTCAAGAGGCAAAAAAAATGAATAAAGAAATCATTGAAAGAATAGAATCTATCGATGAGCTAAGGGAAGAAAATGAAAAGTTGAAACAAGAAGTAAGAATTCAGCAACAACATAATGAAATAATCAAGAGAGCTGAAGAAAGCAATAAAAGGATCGATGATTTTCTTGATGGACAAAGGAGAGCCAACAACAACACTGGACTAGGCTATACCAAGAATGGAGAATCACCCAATCAAGCTGATCCAATGAATGTCTATGCAAATCCAAGACCAAGAAAGTTAACATGCAATCACTGTAGAAGGAAAGGCCACACATCAAATGCTTGCCTAAGAAAAATGAAAGGTATTCCTAAAACCACATCTTCATTCATAGGAATTTGTTATAAATGTAATAAGAAAGGACATAAAACATATGAATGTAAATTTGAGATGAAACAACCTAAGAAGGAAACCTACATGGATAAATACTGTCCTACTTGCAAAATGCATGAGCACACAACTCTTGAATGCTGGAAAAAGAAAAAGAAAGCATGGAAGCCTAAAGTTCTAGAAATTACCTATCAACCGAAAAGAGTCGGTAACCAATATGTATGGGATTACAATACATGTGAAAATTGTACATCATGTGGAAGATTTGGTCACATTGCTGTAAATTGTATGAGGCAATGGAAAAGAGAGCCTAGAGGCTGGACAAACCTTGGAATCGCATGTCTTCACTATCATAAAGTTGGTCATCTGAAGAAAGACTAGAGAGATTGAATGACAGAGACCAACACCTTTTCCAATGGAAACACCATTGAAGACATTAGGAAGATGAGAAACAAAATGTGGAGGAAAGATACAAACACTGATGAAGCTGGACCGAGCAATGCAATTGGTGACACCTTATCCAATGGATTTGGTGACATCACCACCCCCACCTAAGAAGAACAAGTAAGTATGGAACTGCATTATACCAAGTTATATTTTGCGTTAGTTCCATTATACATATTTAATATACCAAATCAATATGATTATAGATGCACTATGGTATTACTTGTTAAAATATGTGAATTCAATTTCATTGGTCAATACATAGCTAAATGCATCGGTATACATGCAAAGTTGAGTTGCCTACACTTATCGAGAATCGTCGATTAACATATAAAAGCTAAAAGTTGCTAGTATAAACTGAGATCTCTTGGCAATCATGTGAGTTGACAAATTTGTCTTCGCCATACACCGAAATCCGTTGGTGAATGAAACAAGTTAAACGACTGCTTGAAGAATCACGTTATCACTGAAAGAGAAGTTAGTGTATCACTCGACAACTCTGTCTTCACACACCGAGGAGTGGTTGAGCATTAATGACTCGACTTAGGGAAAAGTCTATAAATAGACGATGGAAGGGTTCATTCTTCACCAAGCAATTAGAGCGAAGCAACAAGAGAAAAACTAGAGCACAAAGAAACAACATTGCAGAGTGACTACAACCCAATTTACAACACTCCAACTAATCACTTACAACTATAGAGGTGAAAAGTAAGTACCAAGCATAAACTAAGAACTCTATTTATCATTTATGGGAAAGCCCTAATTTGAGAAACAATGGAAACAACATCAAGAACCACTAAGCTCAAGAGTGTTAAGAAGAACAAGATCAATATTATCAAGAACTCAACCTGTGAGGAACCACATTATAAGATATGCCCAGAGGTTTCTTCACAACCCAAAAATGCTGGAGCATTCTCCATAATACCAGCTAGGTTTTTTCTTGTCAAAGATGTGCGAGCATATCTTCACTGCAAAATAGCAGAGATTGGAGACCTAGAAGTTGAGCAAGCTTTCAAGAATCTATGCAACGATGATGACACTATTAAAGAAGAGCACAAGCATATTGAGGTGAAAGGGCTTACAAATTCCCTATTGTTCCCAAAATAATTCAAGATCGAATGGATTTGGTTAGTACTAAGAAAGATACATAACTGAAAGTTATGGTTGGATGAGCCAAAACCAATAAAAAGGGATGTTATACACACTGTCACTAGTTATCCCATAACCGACAAGGTTAAGGCACTGAAGCAACCCCCTAAACTTGAAATGAGAAGAGCACCAGAGCTACATGGGATGGAAGAGGACTGAAAGTATCCACCATCAATGATGATGAACTAAAATTTGGAGCATGTGTCTTAGGATACAAGTTCTTTCAGGAAAGCAGGATGAACAACATTACATTCGGAGTAGTGGATACAGCCTACAAGATTGTCAAGAAGGGATTGTAGTTGGATCTAACAGAATTGCTACTCAGACAATTGGAAGAGAACATGAAGACAATAAGAAATGCAAAGTCAAATTCATGTAAGTTTGGTTCTCTGATTATGTGCATATTCTTCTATTTCCAAGAATCTTTCCCATCAATAGGTAATATGCAATGGGACACTACAAGACCAGTGACCATACCGATTAGTGAGTTTATAAAATCACTAGGAGATAATTTTGAGTCAATAATGGATGAATACTTTTCTGGATTCAAGGAGAGAATGTAGAAGAGAGTAAGGATCCCAGAACAGTTAATTGAAAATTTCAATACTGATATATGTTTCATGGTAGACACTGACTACACATACATCAAGCCAGCTATACCAAGGACAACATGACTATCTCCACTTGACTATGAGGTGAACATAGATCAAGCATCTAATGCAATTGAGGCATTAATAAATGAGCCATTAGATAAAACACAACCTAAGTTTGGAACATATGAAGAAGCCAAAGAAAGGATTGAAAATGGCTTGGTTGTAAAGAATATTGATAGAAAGAAAGACAAGATGGTCAAGAACTTGAAGAAAATGTTGTCGGTAATGGAAGAAGAAACCGAAAAGACAGAAGAAACTGAGTGACAGTCACCCATCGGTGAAGCTGAGAAGGAGAGTGAATCAAAGTCAATAGATTCAGATACACCACTACCTCCACTAGCTAAGAAGCCTAGGACTACAACTGCAACAAGGACAAGAAGTCAAACAACCAAGGATGCAAGTCCTGCACCTATAAAGAAAGGTCAAGTAAGGATCTATAAGAGGAAACCTCAAACATAGAAAAAGGGACAAACAAAAAGAAGGAAGTTCCTAATAACTAGGGAAGACATTGAGGACACCGAATAGGATGAATCTGTACAAAAGGAAAAGGATAAGATTCCTGAAACTATTGATGAAGTATGTGCTTCTATTATCAAATCAGGTACAGTCAATGATAGAAAGATCAAGAAATGGCTAACATTGGATCCGGTGGATCAAAATAAAATTTAGGAAGCATTGATAAGAGCAATGATAAACTTCAAATATGTACTCGTATAATTTGATGAAAAAATGCCAAAAGCACTACATGAAAGGTTATTTGCCAGATGGACTTATGCATTAAATAATGAAAAGGAGATAAGGGAAAGAGTCCTAGTTTCTCTTATGCCTCTCGAATCAAAAATGGAAGAAATCCAGGAGATGATGGAGAAAATTACAAAGGAATTCTCACCCAAGATGAGAGATTAGAAATTTCTATAGGGAAAGCTTATAGAGATAGAAAAGGATAGTAACAACATTTGGAGTAAAATACTCAATCGACCTACTAAGGAGGCAAGTCCCAAACATAGTACTATAATTGATAAAGATGTCACAACAGTAGAATTGGACAAAGAAGAATTGAACACAAAAGGAATAAAGGATATGGATGTAACTGATGAAACATGGCCAGACAATACTGTGGACAATACTGTTATTGACATCACCGATGAACCTTCAAATGAAATTCAGAAAGATGAAGATGTGACTATTGTCAGGGACCAAATCGATGAAAAAGACACTATAATTGATGTTGCAAAAATATATATACCGGGCCAAATGTCATTATTGATTCAAGTAATCAATGAATTCTCACAGAAGGAGAAGACCCTCGAGCCCGATGCAAGCATACCTGAGGATAAGGGCAATGATGAGAAAAAAGATACATCTAATGAAAAGAAGGATACAACCAATGAATATGTAGTCATTGGTGGAGAACAAAAAGATGGCGATCAAAATGTTAGACATATAGATCACACACAACAAACATATGGAGACCAAACAAGAAAAGATGCACAAGTGAAAGATGCAGATGAAGTGCAAAAAGACAATGATGAGAAAGATAAGATAGTTGATACCATGCCAAAGGACACCAAAGGTGAAGCTATAGAAACACCAAAGGTTGATAAGGAGACATCCTCAGACAACCAAAAGGCAAACACTGAACAGTAAGAAAAAGGTACTACTCCACAAAAGCCTTCCTCTAGCACATCAGACCAAGCAAAGAAGTTGGCTATGGTTCTGCATACAGGTGGATCATAGAAGAAGAAGAATAAAACAAAGAAGGACAAGTTTGAAGTCACACTAGATGAGATCATAGAAATTCTGAAGTGTGACCCAACAACATTATATTTTGAATCTCTCCAAGAATATGGAGAAATCTATCAAAGGAAAGATTTGCAAGAGAAGCTTAAGAAGCAACACTGAGATTCATTGGTACTGGAAAACATAAGGACATATTGAGCGAGATAGTTACCTAAATAGATGTTGATCACAATGCCCCCATTCTAGATCAACTTTCCATCCTCACCGAAGCCATCACAACACAAAATGTAGATGCAAAAAAGGCAATAGAGGAGCGAGCAAAGTAGAAGTTTCAATACAAATTGACAGAAAATATCATCCAAGAAGAAGAGAATAAGGTAAAGCTTTCAGAGTTATCAAATGAATTAGATCCAATCATTACTGATGTTTTTTCCTTAATACAAAAGCTATGCACTTTAGAGAAATTTACAAATGATAATGATGATAAGATAGAAAAGATCGATTCTGATCTGAATGCAAGTGCACAAAGTCTAACCACAGATGGAAATGCAATCAAATTGCATTATGAGAAGATCATAGAGATCAAAAGGTTAAGACAATAAATTTGGGAAGCAAAGTCACAGTTCAGAGAGGAGGTTACCAAGATACAGTCTCTACTATTACCAAACTTCACACTTCTACAAACACACCTAAGTTCAGCAAGGAAACTTATTGCCACCGTTGAGATGTCTTTAGCAGACAACATCTATGACATGCATGAACGGATCACATTAGAGCATGTGGATCTTGAACATCTCAAGGAGAAATGGGAGAAGATGATGGAGGAAATTAAGTCCTCTCACTCTCATATTTTTGATAAGCTATAGGTATACACCTTTTCCCTTACTATCAAAAAAGGGGGAAAAGGATAATATAGCACAAAGGAGAAAAGGAAGAGATAGTATAAAGACAAAGTGTACATACACATATAAATCTTTAGTATTCTGCACATATCAGTTTTTGATACTAATGTCAAAGGGGGATATTGATGACATAAAGTTTTTCCATTAGTATGCAAAGATAAAAAAGTTGTAATAATCCATCGGTTACACTACACCGAAAGTTGGGTCTTCAGTTAAACCAAAATTGCTAAGCAAGGAGAAACCCGATGACACAGTTTTGCAGCGTAAACTGAAAGTGCAACCCAAAGATGATAAAGTGGAACCCGACAGGAGTAAACTAACAGTGGAACCCGACGAGCAGAATATAGTGCAAATTGAGAGAATAGACAAGAGAGGAACCCGGTAGACAGTTCAACCAATGAACACCAAAAGATAGTCAAACTGATTTCAGAGCAAACCGAGCATCAGAAAATGAAATTCAGTTATATCCTGAGAAAAGTGGATATGACTTCCACGTCAGATAAAACAACTATATTCTATTTATAGAGTTTTGATTTTTTTTAAATCCATTTCTTGAGGAACAATAAATATTATTGTATTTGTTTTAATCAGTATAACTGATTAAAAACATGCAGACTAGGAGATCAAGGTCAAGTTGTAAACCTTTGATCATAGAGTTAAGTTGTAATATGTGAAACTTAATTAGGTCAATCTATGTTATAAATAGATGTTGTAATAATTCATTTAAGGAGGAGGAGATGATGAATGTAGCCTACAATCACATCTATGGATCAGACTAAAATTTTCAAGAAGGATAACAACAAAATTTGAATTTGGTTATCAAGAACCTAGAGGCTACCAAGCAACAGAGGTATTTATCAATCACATTAGGTGATACATTTATACATGTGATTTGTAATGGATCTATAATCATCAATTGTTAGATTTCATACACTCAGGTCAATGAGTATTTTTTTTTGCATTCTAACAAGTGTAGCAAATAGAAGAAATCCTTTCAAGAAAGGTGGATTTAACAATCCTATTGTAAATCTCTTAATTGAGTGCACACTAAACAGTGTTGCTAAAGCTCTTAATAGAGTAGACCTTAACCAGTCTCTACATAATACTCCTAACAGGTTAGATCATCAGAAGTGATCAAATTGTAAGCCTTAACCGACCCCTTCCAATATGCAGATAGTGAAAATTTTGTGGGTGTCATCCCACCGTAGTTTTACCTTCTAACATGGGTTTTTTTTTGCGTTACCATATCTTGTGTTACAATTCAATTACTTTCATGAATGTTTATATGAATGTTTACATGTTTGTTAAAGTTTAAGAATTGATATATCTTACACAAAGATAATATAGAACAGATGGTTGGTTACACAATTGATTACACAATGGATAAAGGTTAATAGAGATAAAAGTTTTAGAGGTACTGATTCACCCCTCTCCTCTCAGTACACTTCCCATTATTTCCATATATATATATATATATATATATATATATATAAGTATTTGTATATATTTTATATGGTAGGATATAACAAAATATATTTTAATAGAACTTAGTTAAACATTTAGCTTGGGGTATATTTTATTGCATGTGGAAGGATGTAGTATTAGAATATACTAATGTAGTAAATGAAAATGCCTTTGGCTATACTTGCAACCAAAATGCATAAATTTGTTTTTCTTTCATCTATAACTGTTTGCTATTTTTTTTTTTTTTAAAGGCTTACCTTATAGATAAGTAAGAAAAGGACAAATTAGAATTTAACAAGAACTATCTACATCTAAGAGGATACATGCAATTTATTTTGTGTACCTTGCTATTCTAAAACTTAGATTTAAAATACTTCCTTTACATTTTTGTTTTTCAAATACTACTTCTATGCAACCAAGTTAACAACATTATTTCACAATCAACTTCCATTTTTTTAACAAAGGCTACTTTCTTTTAATAATCGATAATTTACAAGTTTTATTTTCTTGCAATTACATGTAGTATTAATATCTTCTTGCTATGTAACCACAAATTACTCATAAGAGAAATTACTTAATGGAAATCTCATTAAAATCACTACCAACTTTACTACTTTTACACTTGAAATGCAAATACCACTTTTACAAGTATTTCCAACCACTACTCCAAGAGAAGAACAAACCAACACATTATTTTTCAATACAAAGATTTAACCACAAGAAAAACCAGCCTCACAGGCTAACATAAATACATTTTTATGCTTTCACAAAACCTTTTCTAACTAAGTCTTTAATCTCCTTTTTCTTCAAGATTCATGTAGAATGAAACCTGCAAATAAAATCAAGATCTGACCATGGGATCCTCACCTCACAACCTAGGCCTCTAAGAGGCCACCCCGTAGCTCAGGGAACTAAAAATAGGTAGGTGACACACATGCATAGAAACATTAAAAAAACAACCAACATAACACAAAAATCCTATCAATGGCTTCCACAATGGGTCTCATAGTGACCCTAATAATGAGGTGAAGTGTACCAAGTACCCTATGGGAAGAAATTCATCCGAATGTATAAACACAAGCCTTCACAAGGCTTTCAAAAACAACTCTTCAAGCAAAATTCTCATACTCACAACTTCATCCCTTATGACCCCCAAGGAAGCAATCCAAAGCTTCACCCTTATGCCCCTAAAAGAAAGCAAGGAATGGCATCATGGAGCCCATACTCTATGTTTTCTCTCTCTCATCCTTAAGGAGAGACTCTGCACCTATGGGCTATCCTAAAGCCTTCACCCCCAAGGCTACTCTTCCCTCCCAAAGGTGAGTGGACCTTGGGACTCCAAAACACAAAATAAATACAACACATCACAAAAGAAACTCACAACACAAGAATGGAAAAGCACAAAACCTCCATTACAACACAAATTTAAAGCATGCTACCATTACAAAACAAATTTAAAACATGCTAACATACTACAACCATTTTCACATACACATTATGCATATCAAAATAATGAGATGAGAGTCATCAACCTAAGTCCAAGCTTCAGGAAAGTAGTTGGGGATGAGCTCCTTTTTCAAAGACTCCCTTCTTCTCAAGCTTCTCTAATTCTAGCCAAATCTCTAGTGGGTGTTCAAACTATCAACCATGGAGAGTCTCCACTAAAAAGGCCTTTAAAGTGCTCTTGGAAAAAGATAAGTTTCTCATTGGTTGGTCTTCCCTAAGCTTCTTACAAGATTACTAAAAATGGATTCTAGAAAGGTAACTCAAAAAGTGAGCAAGGTCTTTGCACCTAAAAGGAAGGGTTGTCTAACTAAAACCATGCTTCCAAACCTTGATTTTCGTCCATCTTGAAAATCCAACTTTTGGATGGTTCTTTTGGTTAACTAAGGGCCCATTTATTTCACAAAATTAGACTATAATTGACATTATCTAATTCTGGATAATGCCAATTCCATGTTTGTGTTCATCTTACAAAATTAGAATTGAAATTTTCAAATTCCAATTTCGCCCCAAAATGGGAATATGTATCTTCCACCCAAATAGGTGGAATTGGAATTGGCTATTCCTATTCCAATTTTTATAAAACTAAATTTAAGCTTTACACATGTGTGTATATGTATATGTATGTGTATGTGTGTGTATATACATATACACATGTGTGTATATACACATATGTGTGTATATACCCACACACATGTGTATATGTGTATATGTATGTATATACACACACATGTATATATACACACATATGTATATATAGATACACAAGTGTGTATACACACACATATGTATATGAACACACACATGTGTGTATATATACACATACACATACACACATATATGTATATATGTGTGTGTGTGTGTTTGTGTATATATATGTGTGTGTATATATACCCACACATGTGTGTATGTATATACACACATGTGTATATGTATATACATATATGTATATATACATATACATATATGCATATATGTGTGTATATACACACACATATATACATGTGTGTATATGTATATATACACACATGTATGTGTATATATACACACATATACACACTGTATTTAAAAAATTAAGAAATAAACAATTAAAATTTCTTATGCATCTTCTCAGTCATCTTCCGGGTGAACCAAACAGGTCCAACCCATATTCTAGAATTCATTTTCAGAATAGGAGAATTCTGAAATTTAGTTGAATTCCAAAATTGGCTATTCCAGCATACATGAATTCCACAAAACAAACAGGCCCTAATAAGGGTTTTCCTAGTGTTAAAATGACCCTTACCCATAGGTACATCAAATGGGCTTCCTAAAAAGGCTCAAACACACCCCTAGGTACCTTTTTAGCCTCCCAAAAGTCCACTTAAAGCTTACCTATGAAATTACTAGAAAAGACCATACCTCAGGCTCCCTAGCCAAGGGGTTCACATGGGGATTCTCTATGGTACTTACCTACGTTGGTGAGAAACCAATCCTCAAGTGGACATGTCATGGCCACATGTACACATTACAAGTGTCAAGTGACACACACATTTTAAACTTCACAAGACACATGATATTTCCACTTGAGCACACACATGAATTAACATTACAATTTATAATATAAAATGAACACATTCAAGAATATACGTTTACAAAACTAAACACAATACAACAAGGTCTTGTCTCTCATTAGACATGACCTTGGCTCAAACTGAATTCACATAGGCCTAGATTTAGTTTTCTAATTTAATACCATGGTCATATTCCCTACAGACTAAATCCGAATATTAGTAGTCCAAGGAATATAATATACATCATAATGAAATAATCATAATTCAAAACTTCTATGAAAAAATTACATCTCTAACCACCCTAATTTGGTCTACTTTGACCATAGACCCTATTTTCCCTAAGTGTGATCATAACCCCAATTATGTCAAGACAACTCTTCAATCGGCTGGCATAATTCATTAAATCAAATCTAATTTTCTAAGTGATTTAATCACTAATTTATGTAAATCACCTTAGGCAATCAAATCAGATCCATTCAATTCAATCAATTCAAATCAATACATGGCTAAGGTAATTAATTTAAAAAGAATTAAATGAAATCCTAATTATACCTCATCACTTGCAAAATCAATCCCCTAGCCTAATTGATTCAATTTGGCTATAGTCCTAATTAATTATCTAAAACAATAAAAAGCTTAAATAATTAATTTTCCTAGTTTTGAATGAATATATTAATTATATTTCATTTCATTAATATTTCCTTTAACCCCTAACCTAACCTATCTCAACCACCTTAACCCTGGGTTCAAACCCATCCCAACCTATTCCCCCTATGCTAAGTCTAAACCTAATCTTAATCCTATCCTAACCCACTTCCTAATGATGTCACATTCCTAATCCTGTGATTAGGAATCCAACCTACTTGAGAAAATCAACTTTCTCAAGCTTGACTCCCTCTAAGTCCATCTTCTCAAGCTTGGACTTACACCCCTCACCATGCCTCTTAATTGCTCTCATTAATGCATCATTAATGGAGATTCCTCAAAGCCCATGCCTCATCAATGCCTCTTACACCTCATTAATGGTTTTTACACCTCCATTAATGGCCTTGTCCCCTCTCTCTCCCCCATTTCTTCTATAAATTGGATGGATTTTGAGCTCAAATGGCCCTTGATTTTTTATTGTTGAAGCCCTTGACTTTTTATTATTGAAGCCCTGAATTTTGAAGTGTTTAAAGCATTCTTATGCTGCCCATATTTGGAGAAATTGAAGGAGCAAATTTATGTTGCTCATATTTTAGGGATTCATATTGCTTTTTAGCTTATTTCTTAGTTGTATTGTTCTAATCTTCATTTCTATAGCTAGAATGCATGTTTCTTGATCATTTAGATTAATTTTCATTCAAATCTTCCATTCTTAGGTTGTATATGTCACTGAAATATGCATAATCTGAGGGCTATTATGTCATTTTTCATACTCCTCCTAGATAGGAAGCAATAGGTCAATTTTGGTGATTGTCATGCTTGTTAATCCTTTGTTCTCACTAATGCAATGATCTATTGAAGTGTCGTGTCCTTCTTAACAGGTGCATAAAATCAGAGACACATCTCTGGCACCCACCGTGGGGCAAGATTGCTCAAAATTTCACAAAATTCTGCTCTCTGCCCTTGACATTTTTAAAGTTTGCAGGCAGTTTATCATTTCTGGCTAATTATCTATCATTTTCGAGAGTGATCTATCGTTTGTGGTATATCTTCTATCATCTTCGGGAGTTTCAATATCGTCTGCCGTTAAATTTGTGATATGTAAAATTTGGCTTTAAAATCTTCTTTGGTAACTTTTTTTTTTTTTTTGGTACGTGTTATCATTTCGCGAAAAAGGGTTATCGTTTTGGGTAAATATTATCATTTGGGGTCAAAATTTTATCGTTTCTGGGGATTATCATTTTGGGTCTCTGAATTATCTTTTGGAGTCCAGAGAGAAAAAATACAGAGTTCTTTCATTGACAGATTTGATTTCTAACTTGCTAACTTGGTTTTTTTCATGATTTTTATCATATTTTTAGCAGCCTAACTTATGTTTGCAGATTGTTGTCAGAGATAAAAGAGCGAGAAAAAGGACACTAACTTGTGGCTTTATAGGTTGCTAATCCCCCATTTTGACTTCTATTTTTGTTGTGCTTTCAAACCTAAAGACATTTTCCAATCTCATACTAAATTGACCAGAGGAATATTCTCTTTTCCTTTTTAGGAAAATCAGAAATTCACAAGTCAATTTATGATTTGAAAGGAATTTGGGGTAAATTGAACAAAGCAAACAAACTCACAGTTTAATTTTATTTTGGATTGTAACTGAACAATCAAATCACTAAATTTTGTGGCTCAATGAACAAACACATCGTTTGATTCATTTTGGGATAGTAATTGAACAACGCAAAGCACTAAGAATAGTGGTCAACTGAACAATCAAACATTACTTTCATGTACTATGTTTTCATAATTTAGGAATATTTAAATTGAGCTCAAATAGCTTGAGGGATTGAACATTGCTTGAAGTGTTTTGGGAGAAAACGGCATGGACTAAGAGAGTATGCTCTTCTTCTTTCGAAGAATCAGAAATATAGAAATCCTAAGCTCACCAATCCTTTGTATGCTTATTTAACAGTAGAGGGCCTGCCGGTTGAGGAAAAAATATCTTGAGAACGACCCAAGTGAGGATAGGTTTTATGCCAACCCTTCCAACTCACTATAAATAATTGCTTCCTCGTAGGCCAAAGCCTCGAAAAATAGATTCAGTTTTGTTCTCAAAATTTTGACATCATTCCTTGAACATGCTTGGGTATGTGTAGAGAAGATCCACTTGAATCTTGCTTGCGAGACTACACATATTTGAGTATTCATAGGGCTATATGCCTCAATTTTGCCTTGTGCAATTCTATGGGATATGGTTTCAAATATATTGTCCCATCATAAAAAAAAAATTTGTAGACAAACTACCTGATTCATCCCCAAAAGGGTGATAATCCTTATGCAAGGAAAAAAGTAATTGCCCGAAGACACTCGTCATATCGTGCCCTCACTTGCGTTTGGTGTCGGCCAATATGGCATCATGACTAGGCCATTGTGTGCTTGGTGTGGCCATATTCTGATTAGCATTTGAGTGTGTACCTAAGTCAACGAGAAAATATTTTCATCCTTTACTTAGAAAATAGGGCATAAGGATGTGTTTGTTCACCTTTAACAATACAACGATGCTTGATATGACTGAAAATCATTAAAAAGATAACACCTTCAAAAAAAGAAACAAAATTCAATCCTTGGTCTACATTTTTTTTTTACTCACTGGAAAATATCATAACACAATCTTTGATCAAACAAACTTCACGCACTTCCAAGACAAATTGACAAAACTGACAAAATTTGACAGTGGGCACTTGCATAGTTGCCTCTTAGAGAAGGATAGTCTATTCAGATACCCTTTTGGCTCTTTAGTTTGTCCTTATTGATTTTTCTAGTCTCACTGTGGCTGTATCAAAATTTTTTTTCATACGTCTACCTTGCATGTCATTTCGAACTCTTACAATCTATCTCAATACGTGTGGTCTATTCACTTTTCAAAACAACTTGATTCCCAGCTCACTATCAGGGCATTCTAACCCTTTGACGCTGGAATCATTTACTTCCACCAAAACACAAACAACACTTCTGAAGGCATTATACTTTTTTATTAGTATACACAAGGAAAAACATGATCTGCACCATCGGTTTACTTTAGACCGACAGACAGGGCACAACAGTACCCGATGCCAAGGTTACCCGATACTGCAAAGTTCAAAGCATATTTGATGAATAAAA
This sequence comes from Thuja plicata, assembly GCA_018584345.1. Lineage (NCBI taxonomy): Eukaryota > Viridiplantae > Streptophyta > Pinopsida > Cupressales > Cupressaceae > Thuja > Thuja plicata. The sequence goes on along the minus strand of MU223136.1, from coordinate 736,720 downwards.
AGGTTAATGAAACCCGATGAGTAACAATAGTGCAACCCGATGGAACAACAAAGAGAGGAACCCAATAGTTGAAGGGAACCCGATGATCAGTTCAACAAAGGAACGCTGAAAGACTTTCAGTTCAACCCAACGACCAAGAACTGACAGTTAGTTACACCCCGCAAAAAGTGGATCTGACTTTCCATGTTAGATAAATCACTGAAGTTGTATTTATAGCTTCTTGATTTGATTTTAAATCCATTATGTGCGGAGGAAGAAATGTATTTATTATTGTTTTAATTAGTTTTAATTTTTTAAAACATGCAAACTAAAGATCAAGGTCAAGTTGTAAACCTTGGATCTAAGAGTTAACATTGTAATGCATGATTAAAAGATAGGTCAAACACTTGTACAAATAGATGCTCAATCTATTGAGAATAGTTTTTGTTCAATGAAGATTGTAGCCATAGAGATCATCTAGAGACCAGACAAGAGAATTCATGCAGAAGGAGAGAAAAGAATCAAATCAGTTTCAAGAACAAGAACATAGGCTACCGACGAGCAGAGAAAGGTATTAATCAGTCACTTAAGGAGATATTATTATTTTGAGAGCTTTAATGGATTTGTAATCAGCAATTGAATATTGCATACAGTTAGGTCAACATATGTACTCATTCTAACAAGTGTAGTACACATAAGAAATCATTTCAAGAAAGGTGGACTTAATAGTCTTATTGTAAATCTCTTAACTAAGTGCACACTTAAATCGGTGTTGCTAAAGCTCTTAACAAAGTAGATCTTAACTAGTATCCACCTTAATACTAATAATAGGGTAGATCATCTGAAGTGATCAATTGTAAGCCTTTACCGGCTCCCTTCCATTCTGCAGATAGTGAAGTTTTGTGGGTGCCATCCCCACCGTAGTTTTTACTTCCTAACAGGAGTTTTCTGCGATACCATATCTTGTGTTATGTGTTTATCATTTTCATGAATGTTTCTATGAATGTTACAAACAATTAAATATTATGGAATAATACTACATGCATAAGAAAGAACAACAGTAATGGTCGGTAATGCAGTAATGAATGATTACTAATGATGAATTGTGAAAAGTGTTAAAATTTTTAGAGGTGCTAATTCACCCCTCCCTTCTCAGTACTACTTCCCATTAATCCCAATAATTGGTATCAGAGCCGAGTCTCTTCCAGAAATAGCTTAAAGGCTTAAGAGCAAAGATCATACAATGGAGAAGTACAAACTTGATAAAAATATTGAGAATAAAAAGCTTGAGATACAAATGTTCTATGAGCAGTATAAAGAAACAAGAATCAAGATGAGAGAGCTGCTGGATGAGAGGAAAGGTATGGAAACCTGGAGAAATGAAAAATATTATCATTAAGAAGAGATTCCATATTTCTTTGAATCTTCAGGATCCTATGCAAGTAATACATCAGACACATCAGAAGAGAACATCACAAATTTGAAGGAGATCAATCAACATCTGACAGAGAAAACAAGGATGTTGCAAATTGGTCGAGAGACCCAAATGGTAAGAATGATTGATGTGATGAGTTCTACTAGAAAAGCTGAAAAAGAAAGAACACTAGCCACTGATAAAAGGAGGAATATTACAGAGAAACTACAAGAAAAAGAGTTGGAAATTCAAAGACATGTTGAGCATCACCATGAGCTCACTAATCAAATTATTCTTATGAGTCAAGAAGCAAACAGAATGAATCTTGAACCCATTGAAAGAATACAGATTATTGGTGAACTAAGAGAAGAAAATGAAAAACTAAAGTATGAGGTTAGAATTCAGCAACAACGTAATAAATTTATCAAAAAGGCTGAAGAGAGCAATAAAAGAATAGATAATTTTCTTGAAGGACAACGAATAGTCAACAACAACAACGGTTTAGGCTTTACCAAAAATGGAGAATCATCAAATCAAGCAAATCCAAAGAATGTCTATGAAAATCCAAGACCAAAAAAGATGACATGCAAGCACTGTGGAAAGAAAGGCCACACATCAAATGTATGCCAAGGAAAAATGAAAGGTATTCCTAAATCTACATCTTCATTCATATGATTATGTTATAAATGTAACAAGAAAGGACATAAAGCATATGAATGTAAGTCTAAGATAGAACAACCAAAGTAGGAAACTTACATGGACAAATATTTTCCTACATGAAAAATGAATGGGCACACAATTTTTGAATTCTGGAAAAAGAAAAGGCAAGCATGGAAGCCAAAAGGTCAAGAAACTCTCTATCAACCAAAGAGAATTGGTAATCAATATGTATGAGACTACAATACATGGACAAACTGTACAACATGTGGTAGATATGGTCACATTACTGCAAACTACATGAGAGCATGGACCAAAAGGTCTAGAGGCTGGTCAAACCCCAAAATGACATGCTTACACTGTCACAAAGTTGGTCATCTCAAGAAATATTGCAAAGACCGAATGACAAAGACAAGCACATATCCCAATGGAAACATTATTGAAGATATCCGGAGGGCTAGAGACAAAATGTGGAGAAAAGATTCAAGAAATGATGAAGCTGGACCAAGAAATGCAAATGGTGACACCCCATCCAATGGATCCGGTGACATCACCACCCCCACTTGTGCTGAACAAGTTAGTATGGAACTGCACTACACCAAGTCATATTTTTCATCAATTCCATTATACAAATTGATAGATAGTCAAAATATTCATAATAAAGATGCATATTATGTTACTTGTTTGAATTGTGAGAAAACAACCCCGTCGGTATACACATACCAAAAATCAGTGGTGAACATAATGGATGAGCTATTTACACTTACTGGAAATTGTCGTTCAACACATAAAATGGTTAAGTTAGCAATGTAATCTAATACCCGTCGGTAAGAAAGCAAACTTAAAAAGTTGTCACGACATGATACCAATATCTGTCGGCAAAAGAAAAATTGTTAACAGTAGTCCCGAGCATCATGTCAACTCCGACGATGAATTTAAAAGTCTTCCTAATTAACTTCATCTTCATTTTCCGATGAGTCATTGAGCATTTATGACAAAGACTTAGGGCAAAAAAGGCTATAAATAGTCAACGGGAGAACTTCATTTTGCACCCGCGATTTTAAGAGAAAGCAAGAGCGAAAATAGAATGATTAAAGAACAAAAATAAGAGCATCCACAAGTTGATCCAAGAACACAACAAATAGATCTTTCACCACTATCACAAATCAAAGTAAGTAGCGAAGGCACCGAAAGATCTCTGTCGCTATTTTTCAAGAAAGTCCTAGAAACTTGAAAAACAATGGCAACCACATCAAGAACCATAAAGATTAAGAGTGAAAAAAATAATGTGGTTAAGTTGATTAAGAATAGCACATGTGTAGAGCCAAAATATAAGATATGCACAGAGATTGCATCGTAACCCAATGAAACCTGAGCGTTTTCTAAAATCCCACCTAGGGTTTTTCTCATAGAAGACGTTAGGTCTTATATTCACTGCAAGATCACCAAAATAGGAGATCTAGAGATGGATGAAGCTTATAAGAAGCTTTGTGATGTAGAAGGAAACCTAATGGAAGAGCACAAACACTTAGAGGTCAAAGGGATAAATAATGCCCTATATTTCCTGAGAGACTTTAAGACCGACTGGATTAGGTTGGTACTTAGCAGATTGCATGACCAGAAGTTGTGGTTGGATCAACCAAAACAAATCACCAAGGATGTCCTTCACACTGTCACTGGTTATCCAATAAATGACAAGCCCAAGGATCACAAACATCCATCAAGGCCAGAAGTCATGAAACTCACAAAAGTTGAATGGGACAATAGAGGTATGAAAGTAAACACCATCACCGACGAGGAACTAAGGTTCGGTGCATGTGTGTTTGGTTATAAATTATTTCAAGAAAGCAGGTTGAACAACATATCTGCAACATCAGTAAGCATGGCTTACAAGATTATAACCAAGGGCATATAGAATGATCTATGTGAGATCCTGTTGAAAAAACTTGATGAAAACATGAACACCAGCAGGTCCACAAAGACCAACACATGTAAGTTTGGTTCACTTATCATGTGTATCTTTTTCTACTTTCAAGAGTACCTTTTTTCAGTAGGAAAAGTAAAGTGGGACACTACAAAATTGGGGACATTACAGATCAGTGAAATAATCAAGTCACTAGCAGAAAATTTTGAATCTGTCATGACTACATACTTCCTTGAATTCAAGGAAAAGATGATGGAAAGGACAAGGATCCTTGAACAACTTGTTGAAAAATATAGGGATGAGATATGTTTCATGGTGGACACATATTTCACCCAAATCAAACCGGTTGTACCAAGAATAGCTTGGTTATCACCACTAAATTATGAAAGCAACATTGATCAGGCTACAAATGCAATTGAAGCTTTGATCAATGAGCCTATTGGCAACAAACAGCCAAGGTTTGGAACCTATGAAGAGGCCAGATCTAAGATAAAAAAGAGGCCTAGAAATAAAGAAGACTGTAAAAAAAAAGGATAAGATGGTTAAGAATCTCAAGAAGATTATATCAGTTATAGAGGAGGAACAAGAACAACAAGAGGAAACCGATGAATAGGGCACCATTGGAGAAGGACAAGATGAACACAAATTAGATTCTAAGAAGATTGAATCTGATACACCTCCACCTCCTACAAAGAAGCATAGAATGAGGATTCAAATTGCTAAAACTAACACCACACCTCCTAAGAAAGGTCAAGTAAGGACCTATAAGAGGAAGTGACTGATAGGCAAGAAAACTATACAACAAACTATTAAGGCCACACCCCCAAAGAGGAGAAAAAGAATGGTTAGAACTAAGGATGACATAGAGGACTCAAAAGAAGATGAGCATGATGTAGTAAAGAAGAATTACATGAATCAAATAATTAATGAGGCTGCTAAATCTATTGATGCATCTAGCACAATGCATGACAAAAGAATTAGACAATGGGATACACTCACACCAGAGGACCAAAAAAAGATACAAGATGCCATAATAAGGGCAATGGTCAAGTACAAATATGTACCAGATGAGTACATCAACCAAATACCTAAAGGGTTGGGCAATAGAATATCACAACAGTGGTCATATACTCTACATACCCAAAGAGAAGCAAGGGAGAGGGTACTTGTCAAACTAATGCCTCCCAAATCTAAGATTGAAGAAATCAAAGAGATAATGAAGAAGCATTCAGGTAAATTTATAGCCAAGATAAGGGCTTACAAAGTACTTGAAGACAAGTTCATAGAGCTGGACACAATGACTAAAACAAAATGGAGACAACTCCTAGATCTACCAGGAGAGTCAACAAGTGGTGAGAACCAGTTACTTCTCACTGAAACACCTCATAGAGAGGAGGAGAAAGACAAGGCAAGTCCTCAACACATTGCTTTAGACAATAGTGAATATATGGAACAAATTGATTTGGACAAGGTAATGGATGATCTTGACATTCAAGACATCACAAATTATGACTCTGATAAAGATCCACAAAAGAAAGATGATGTTATATTCATAACACTTAAGGATCATGAACAACAATAATAATTGTAGAGATCAGATGGAAAAGAAATAAATGTTTCTAGTGAGACAGTGCATGACACTTCAGTCATGGACTTAACAAAACAAGACCCTGCAAACAAAGTACAAAAAGATGAGGATGTCACTGCTCTAAAAGATCAAACCGACAAGCATGCCACCACTCTGGATACAGCCCAAGCTACAACTCAAAGAAATATGCCTATATTAATGAAGGCAATCAATATTTTAGAGGGTAATGATTGATTTTCTACATAGGACACAAGCACACCTGGGGACATGGGTGATGTTGGAGTAATAGACACTACAGATACTATAAAGGACACCACTGCAGAGCAAGCTGCTACCGATGATCAGAAAGATAACTCTACTTATCAAAATAAAAAGGAACCACAAAAGGTAGAGGAGAACAAGAAGAAAGATAAGAGTGAAGGGGAAAAGAAGGATGAACTAGAGAAGAAAATAGAAGAAAAATTTGCAGAGACACCCAAGGTGGATGAAGAGATGTCTTCACCAAACCGATAGGTGCACCCCAAGAAGAAAACACAAGAAGCATCATCTACAAATCCATCACCAAGCACTTCAGAGAGAACAAATGAACTAGCAATGATAGTTCATACATCTGCATCCCCACAAATCTCAAAGAAGAAGAAGGGCAAGCATAAGAATCCAGTAACTCTGGATGAAATCATTGAGATACCAGTTTGTAATCCAATGACATTGGATCCAACTGAATTGACCAAATATGCAAAACTCTGTGAAAGAAAGGCAATGCAAGACAAATTAAGGAAAGCCACAAAAGAGGCAAAGGTACTAGAAGTGGCAAGAGGTATACTTCATAAAATAGTACTGGATGTAGATGTTGATCAAACAACCCTTATTCTTGATCAAATAGTGGTTCTCACAGAGGTAATCACATCACAGAACATCGATGCTAAGAAGGTCATGGAAGAAAGAATTGAAAAAAAGTATGAGTTCAAGCTAGCTGAGAAGATAAGCCAGGAAGTGGCATTGAAAAAGGTAAAGCTTTCTGAATTAATTAGCACAATAGAACCAATAATCTCAGAAGATATTACTTTAATACATAAATTGTGTACACTTGATCAAATCTGACAAGAGTATACTGACAAGATAGCACAAATTAATGGTGATCTTAAGACAAGCGCACAAAGTCTCACAAATAGTGAAGAGGAAATTAAATTGCACATTGAGCAAATCAAACAGGCTCAAAAATTGAGACAGGACATATAGATTATAGAGACAAAATACAGAGATGAGGTAAATGAGCTCCAAGCTCAGCTCTTATCAACACTTTCACTACTGCAACAACATGTGACATAGGAAAACACACTAATTTCCACCCCTGAAATGTCTGTCCTAGACAACATTTACGATATGCATGCGAGGCTAGAGCTAGAGCACATGGCCCTAGAACTCCTACAAGAAAAATGGGAGAATTTTCTCAAAGACATCAAGACAACCCATTCTCATATTCTTGACACATTGTAAGTTACACATTTTTGTCACAATTTTTGGCATCTTATAAGTTGGACATTTTCGTCATGAGTATCAAATAAAGTGGGAAATGATATGTACAGTTCAATTAGTATAAAGGGGAAAATGAATAGAGGAAATGATATGTACTGTCATACAACTGAAAGATCAAAGAATAGGGAATGTATAGTAAAGCGACAAGTATACATATGTACATATATACTTATACTATATTGATGCATACAGTTAGGAGGAGTCATATAATGACAAGGATATACACATGACGTACATACTAAACACTTTAGTATTGTGCGCATATCAATTTTTGATACTAATGTCAAAGGGGGAGATTAAAGGCATTATATTTTTCCATTAGTATACACAAGGAAAAATATGATCCACACCATCGGTTTACTTTAGACCGATAGACAGGGCACAACACTACCCGACGCCAAGGTTACCCTATACTGCAAAGTTCAAAGCATATCCAATGACAAAAAAGGTTAATGAAACCCAATGAGTAACAACAGTGCAACCCGATGGAACAACAAAGAGAGGAACCCGACAGTTGAAGGGAACCCGACGACCAGTTCAACAAAGGAACACCGACAGACTTTTAGTTCAACCCGACGACCGAGAACTAATAGCCAGTTACATCTCGCAAAAAGTGGATCTGACTTTCCATGTCAGATAAATCACTAAAGTTGTATTTATAGCTTCTTGATTTTCTTTTAAATCCATTATGTGCGGAGGAAGCAATGTATTTATTATTGTTTTAATTAGTTTTACATTTTTAAAACATGCAAACTAAAGATCAAGGTCAATTTATAAACCTTTGATCTAAGAGTTAACATTGTATTGCATGATTTAAAGATAGGTCAAACACTTGTATAAATAGATGCTCAATATATTGAGAATAGTTGTTGTTCAATGAAGATTGTAGCCACAGAGAGCATCTAGAGACCAGACAAGAGAATTCATGCAGAAGGATAGAAAATAATCAAATCAGTTTCAAGAACAAGAACACAGGCTACCGATGAATAGAGAAAGGTATTAATCAGTCACTTAAGGTGATATTATTATTTTGAGAGCTTTAATGGATCTGTAATCAGCAATTTAAGATTGCATACAGTCAGACCAACATATGTAATCATTCTAACAAGTGTAGTACACATAAGAAATCCTTTCAAGAAAGGTGGACTTAACAGTCTTATTGTAAATCTCTTAACTGAGTGCACACTTAAATCACTGTTGCTAAAGCTCTTAATAAAGTAGATCTTAACCGGTCTCCACCTTAATACTCCTAACAGGGTAGATCATCAGAAGTGATCAATTGTAAGCCTTTACTAGCTCCCTTCCATCCTGAAGATAGTGAATTTTTGTGAGTGCCATCCCCACCGCAGTTTTTACTTCCTAACAGGAGTTTTCTATGATACCATATCTTGTGTTATGTAGTTTTCATTTTCATGAATGTTACAAACAATTAAAGATTATGGAATAATACTACATGCATAAGAAAGAACAACAATAATGGTCGATAATGCAGTAATGAATGATTACTAATGATGAATTGTGAAAAGTGTTAAAAGTTTTAGAGGTATTGATTCACCCCTCCCCTCTAAGTACTACTTCCCATTAATCCCAACAAATTCTACGTAGACACACTCGAACAATTTGAGACTCTACTTGAAACTATCGGGAAACTTTGACGAATCCGAGAAACAAATACATGGTTAACACAAGACACATCAAGTACACTTCTAAGGAATTAGAAGTACCTCCAAGATCACTACACTTTCAGCAAGGAGAAACATCTCGTGGTTCCCTATTCGATTTAGACTCTCCAGAAATGGAAAGACCCACTCACGAATGGAGTAAGGCTTTTGAAGAATATGACAATGATAAAAACAAAAAACACAAAGATAGCGATGAGGAAGAAGAACCACACTTTGAATGCCCTTTGTTTGATTCAGGCAGTGAGGAAGACATCACTGAAGAAGAATATAGTAAACTCAAACAGAGAAATATATTCCAAAAGACGTTGGAAAAGATGATTAGTGAAGATAAAGAGAAATTCTTTCTCCATCTAACATCCACTGGCATAAAATTACCTAAGGATTATGATGTTGAACAACTAAAAGAAAAGGAGGTGTCAAATCCTATATCTATTCTCGCCAAACAACTAACCTTGATGCAAACTAATCTTGCAACTCTCAAACAAGAGAAGGCTAAACCCAAGATGAAATACTCTTTGAACTCCATTTATCCATTTCCTTTGGACAAGAGTATTATTATGGTTCTATTTCCTCCCAACATGGCAAGACCTAAATATGAAAAATATGTGGGAGAGACTGACCCACATGACCACATGAGAGAATTTTGTGCTCTGAGAATAGAGTACATGCATGAACCTACATACCTCATGCGGCTCTTTCCCGGAAGCCTAGGAGGCAATGTCATGGAGTGGTTCTCAAAGCTTACACCTAAGGAAATTTTTTTTGAGGAGTTGATTTAATGATTTATCTAATAGTACTCCTATAATATACAACATGATGTAACTATGATGGATCTGTGCAACACTAAACAAAATATTGGCAAATCCTTTACACGCTTTCTACAAAGGTGGAGGAAAATCTTTGCATGGTATTCAAGAGCTATTCCCAAATCCTAAAAGATGGAAATATTTGTTAATAACTTAGTACCTGAGTTGAACTATGCATTGAAAATGCAAGAATCCCCTAGCTTTGACAGGATGATCAAGAACGCCATCTGTATCGAAAAATTCATGGTTAAAAAGGGAGAAATCACTCTCCAAAGTGATAACAAATCTACCAAATCCAACAACAAACCAAAATAGTGGAAACAAAACAAAAACATTGTCAACGATGGAGTAGTAGATGCCTCTAATGTTAATCCTAAACCTGAGGTTTTCAATCTAATGAATAACATGCAAGCAAGTAAATACGCCAAGGTAAAAAATTCCATATCTAAAGCAAAAAATGATAACTACAAATTTTGACCATGGACTTCCAAACCTCAAAGAACATTTACTCCTTTGGGAGAGCCTCTTGAAACTATTTTGAAGACACTATTAGACAACAAAGTTCTCACGATCCCAGATTCCAAACCATGGGAGTCGGAAGTCAAACCAAGGTGGTGGGATGACAATTCTTAATGTGTCTTTCACAAGAACAAAGGACACAAGACTAATAAATGTCTTAAACTCAAACATGTTATCCAAGACCTTATTGAAAGAGGAAAGATCAAAGTGGAAGGGCACACTACTAATGAAGATCATATGAAATTTAACAAGCCATTCCCTAATTACAAGAAAGGGGAAGCATCTAAAGGAAAAGGAAATGAGGTAAACTATGCCTACTCTAAAAATGATAACGTGATCAACATGCTAGACATTAAAAATGAATCAATTAATGTGGTCACTATCAAAGGTGTTCAAAACACATCCTCCCAATCAAATGTGGTGACCCGAAGTTAAGCACAGGTCATGATCAAAGGAACCAACTCCTCATCAAAACCAGAAACAACTTCCAAAGTACCCATTATCACTATCCCCAAGCCGATAGTAGTAAAACAAACTGTTATTCTTCCTACAACAAAGTATAACTTGGTGGATTAGTTACAACAAACCTCTACTAAAATTTCCATTTTTGAGTTTCTTAAAATATCCACAATGCATAGGGAAATCCTTGAACAAGCCCTACATGCCACAAATGTGCCAAAGGACCTTGATATAGACAAATTACAAGCGATGGTTAATCACATCTCAGTGCCACATTACCTCTCTTTTTATGAAGAGAATTATAAATCATTGACATATCCGCACAATCAACCCCTTCATATTGAAGTCCTCATTCATAAGTCTTGTGTTAGACACATATTGATAGATGGAGGCACAAGATTGAATATTTGTACCCTTAATCTAATCAGGAAACTGGGTCTCTCAGAAGAGACCATTGATTCTAGAAGCAAAATCACTATCAAAGCTTATGATGAGGAAGAAAGATCCTCTAATGGTCTTATTGTTCTCCCCATCAGGGTTGGGCCGGTTGAAAGGAATGTCATAGGTCAAGTTCTGGATCTACCCTTATCTTACAACATACTATTAGGGAGACCTTGGATCCACATAATGCAAGCTGTGCCATCTACTTACCACCAGTGTATCAAATTCCACATAATGGGGTGGAAGTGACAATTCCTGCAGATACCAATTATACTTGCAACAATATTAAGGCAGGTAGTATGGTCCCGCATCAAAAGGAAGCTACAAATGAGATTGTTCCTTAGACTACCAAGGACATGGTTATGAAAGGCTATGGAAAGACCTTAAAACTTGAAGAAATAGGTATGGGAGAATACAAAATGGACATGACCCCATCATTGACAGAACTTCTAGTGTCACCAAGATCCTATGGAAAACCTTCCTCATCATTCACACCTGCTGCATCTTGAACATTAAAAATTCACAAAGAAACTAGCGTGGCTAAAGAAACTACCTCTCATGAGGATAACATAGAAGAAAAAGTAGTCTTGGCCTGGCTTTACAAGGGAGAACCAAAGGAAGCTGAGGTAAAACATGTGAAAATATCCCCGAAAAATTATGGTAAAGGATATGAACTACTTAAACAAAAGAGATATAAAGGAAAAGGACCTTTAGGAAACAAAGGAAAATGACTTATTGAACCTGTACACATGGAATTCCAGGATACCAAAGATAAAATAGGGCTAGGTTTCAAATCTACAGACCCTACTTCAAGTGATAGTCCAGTTTCTGACAAAGGGAGTGATGAAACATAAGAAACAGAACTAGAACAATTATCCTATGAAAGATTATTACATGTTGGTGCGGAGAATCCTAAATATCAAGGAGAGTGCTATGTACCAAGATTTGAAGTATCACAAGACCTTCACATGCCTTTGTTAGCACAAACTCCTATTCAAGAGGAAGAAGGAACATCAGAAGATAATCTAGCAGTACCATTGGTCGCAATAGCTACTGAAGACACACCTCAACAACAGGATTCACATCCTAACTGGGGGAAGTTAGTCATAGTTTCACATGTCATTGATTTACCCCACTTTGATCTACAAGTGGCTACTAGGGTACACCAGGTAACTATTGCTGAATTCTTAAACAGGTTTGATGATGAAATAACAGACTCCCATGATTATGAGTGGGATGAGCTATCTGTTGCCACAACAAACATTGAAATAGATGTAATTTACATGTTTGCAGCTCCATCAGCACACAAAGAGAATTCTAACACCACTCCTAATAGTGTTGATATTCCTGAAACAGAGGAGGAATTCCTTCCTCCAATCATTGATGAAGAAATTGGTATTCTCCTAGACCTAGAGGAAATTCAAAGGCTACAAGCTAGAAGCATCCTTTTACGGAGAGATGAAGATGAAAGTTCCACTAACGAGTCATTAGAGTTTGGTCCACATATAACTAAAAATGACTTAGATAATGATGATCCAACTCTTATTGATCTAAACATCAAAGAGATTAACTTAATAGAACATTTCATGTTAGTTAATAGTCTTGATGTTGACGCGATGTTGTCCTTCCCAAGATCTGATTCCTTGTCTTTGATAAACCCATATCTGATTGATTGGATTAATACGTATCCTAATCCTATCCTCGACTTCCCTAATGACTACACTTTGGCATGCTATCTAAATGCTTTTGAAACTTACCCTTCTTCCACCAATGCAAGGAGTGTGAACATGTCATAGGAGGATATCAATTTTCTCAGTCAAAAATTGAAAAATAAAAAGAAGAAAAGAATTGATGGTGAAAACCACGTTGTGGCAGTGTCAAATTCTAAAATAGTAAAAACAAAAGACGTATCTGATGGTGAAAACCTCTCAAAGGCACCAAAGGATGAGATTCTTGATATCCTCCCTGAGCACTTTCAAGAAAGGTCTTCCGTTCTGATAGAACCAACACAACCAGTTAACTTGGGCATAGCTAAAGATCCTCAAATGGTTCACCTAGAACAATCTTTGTCAAATGAGGAGACGATATAGTTCACTAAATTCCTAAAAGAGAAAAAGATCAACTTTTCATGGTCTTACACAGATATGCCTAGGCTAGATCCTGAATTGATAATGCACCATTTATCTATTTCTCCTAGAATTTAACCTGTGAAACATAAACTAAGAAAGATGCATCCCCATGTTGCATTACTGGTAAAAGCAGAGCAAGAAAAATTATTGAAAGTTGGGTTCATTAGAGTCATCGCTTACGTAGGATGGATTTATAATGTGGTCCTAGTATCTAAATCAGATAAATCTATCAGGATCTATACATACTTCAGAGACTTAAACAAGGCATGTCCTAAGTGTGTGCTAAAAATGTGTCACACTTCTATGAATCATTATATCCAAGATCACTCAAGAATGAGGTCTCAAATGGCGACTCATAGCTTTCTATTCATGGAGTGCAAAGGTGTGTGATGGAAACCTTTAGATTGACCTAGTTTGTGCCCCTGCAAGTACACCATAAAATGAGAGATTCTATATGATAATGCATGATTTTGTCTATATGATAATGGAATTAATCTATACGATAACAATACATGATTATTCTATGAAAGGAAATACAAATGCAAGATTAATCTATGAAAGGAAATATGCAAGCTTAATCTATGGAAGAAAAAATGAATTTAATCTAATATGAATCTAATCTACATGA
>MU223136.1:684067-703031 GCA_018584345.1 Thuja plicata | reverse complement strand
TAACAATACATAAAAATTCTATATCTCTGATTTGATCCTTTCTGATTTCTAAAATGAGAAGGAGAGGGCTCCTTATAAAGGAAAGTGTGGAGAGAAAATGCATCCTCAAGAGCAATGTGGGATAAATCCCTAAAAAGGCAAGTAAAAGGAAAAATCCCACCACTTAGGAATATATACATGGAGAAAAAGGAGTTTTATTTTATTTTTATTTCCTTTTTTCATCAAAAAGAGAGTTTTAAGTGGGGATTTTATTTAATTAAAGAAGGATTTTCTTTCAATTAAATAAGATTATTTTATTTAATTAAACTAGAGATTTTTAATTAAATAACATAATATTATTTAATTAAAAGAGAGATTTTAATTAAATAAGAAAAGATCATTTAATTAAAAGATTTATTTTAATTAAATAAGATTATTTTATTTAATTAAAAGGGATGTTTTCTTTTAATTAAATAAGATTAGTGATGAAATGATCAAACCTTAGGAAATAATGAAATAATTTAATTAATTACGATTTGATCAAGCAAATTGATTTGAATTAAAATGTTGGAAAGCATTGGTTCAGGAAATTGATAAAGTAATTCTGTCATTTGATAAATTGAAGAATTGGGGCCCATAGTCTAGGCGACCATTTTAGGGTGCATACAATAAGGATGATTTTACATTGCCTAATATTGATATGATCATAGACCTCACAATAGGTTACCAAATGTACTCACTAATGGATGGTTTCTCGGGCTATAATCAGATTAAAATTGCTCCTGAAGATCAAGAAAAGACCACATTTACATGCGCGTGGGGAACCTTTTGCTGGAATGTTATGCCATTTGGGTTAAAGAATATAGGTGCCACATATCAAAGAGTGATGACCACTATATTCCATGATATGATGCATAAAAATATTGAGGATTACGTGGATGGCACCTTAGCTAAATCAAAAGAATGGAATACTCATATTGATGACTTAAGAAATATATTGGATCGTATGGAGCAATTTCAACTCAGACTCAATCCCAAGAAATGTGCCTTTGGGGTCCAATCGGGAAAGCTCCTAGGATTTATTGTCTCAGCAAAAGGAATTGAAGTAGACCCTGCAACATTAGTCAAATGAGGACATTACAAGGGAGGCTTCAGTCAATCAGAAGGTTTATGTCTCAACTTGTAGATAGAACACAACCCTTTACCAAATTACTGCACAAAGGTGTCACCTTCAAGTGGGATGAACACTATGAAGCCAACTTCAGAGAATTACCTAGGACAAGCTATTCTTATGGTACCCATTCATGGAAAGCCATTACTGCTGTATATTTCAGCTACAACCACATCATTGGGAGTATTTCTAGCACAAGAGGATAAAACTAAGAAAGAAAGAGCAATCTACTACATCAGTAGAAAACTGGTCTCCTATGAACTCAATTACAACATTATTGAGAAAGCATGCTTAGTAGTTGGCTTTGCATCACAAAAATTGAAACATTACATGCTATCACATATAGTAAGGCTCATTGCAAAGATAGATCCTTTGAAGTACCTCCTCATCAAGACAACATTAACACGACATCTAGAAAAGTAGGTCCTCATTCTGAGTGAATTTGACATCGAATATGTGGGCAGAAGGGCTATTAAAGGACAAGTCCTTGCAGATCAATTAGTTGATTCACCACTCCAAGATGATGAACCTTTAAGAATTGACTTCCTAGATGAGACAATCATGCATCTAACTGAGTATCCATGGTAAATGTGCTTTGATGGTTCTTTCATGCAACAAGGCTATGGAGCGGGGGTTTATTCATAACTCCTCAAGGCTACAAAATACCCAAGTCCTACAAATTAATGTTTCCATGCACAAATAATATTTCTGAATATGAGACATTGGTAAACGATCTTAAACTTGCTATGGAATGGAAGATTGTAGAGTTACATGTATATGGTGACTCCCAGCTTATTACCAATCAAGTCAATGAATATTATCAGACAAAAGATGAGAAGTTGATGCCCTACAAGCAACTAGTTGGTGACCTAAAAAGGTACTTTGTCTTCATCATCTTCCAGAAGATACCCAAAACAGAGAATAAGGCTGCAAATGCCATGGCTACACTGGCATCCATGTTACAACTGGAGGAACATCAATTCTGCTATGACTTCTTGGTGAAAGAATTACCCTATCCAGCCTTTGATACCCCTGAATACCAAGTGATTTGTGCTTTGAACACCCAAAACCAATCTTGGTATGCTAAAATAATTGCTTACCTAACTGACCAAACCATTCCCAATGATCTATCCGGGAACAAAAAAAGAGCCTTGATTAGGACATCATCTCATTATGTTCTCATTACTAATAACTTATATAGACAAGGTCTTGACAATAACCTTCTTAGATGTTTAGAAAATGAAGATTCAGATCATGCATTAAAATAATTTCATGAAGGTGTATGTGGATCACATTCGAATGACTTTTCATTAGCTAAAAAACTGCTCAAAGTAGGCTATTTCTGGCCTACAATGGAAAAATATGCTATTCAATTTTCAAAGACATATAATAAATGCCAAACACATGGAAATATCATCCATGCTCCTGCCAGAAAACTCATACCTTTCATAACACATTGGCCATTTCAGCAATGAGCCTTTGACTTGGTTGTCCAGATATATCTTAATTCTTCAAGTGGACACAAATTCATCATTACGGCCACTGAGCATTTCATGAAGTGGGTCAAATTCATGTCGCTAATCAAAGCCAGTAGCAAACAGGTGGCTATGTTCATCTTGAACTACATTATCTGTAGATATGGGATACCTTCTTCAATTGTAACAGACAATGGGGTCCAATTTAAAAACCAATACATTGACGATCTTTGTGCACAGTTCCACATCACTCAACATTACTCCTCAATCTATTATCCTCAAGGTAATGGACAGGCTGATGCATCTAACAAGAATATTCTCAAGATCCTTCATAGAACTATGAGTAAGTCTGGCAGAGACTGACATTTACAATTAAATATAGCACTTTGGGCCTACAGAACACCAACTAGAACCACGTCATTTTCCCCAGTCTATGGCGCTGAAGTAGTACTACCTATTGAGGTTGAAATCCCATCTTTGCAGGTATCTTTACAAGGTCTTGTTACTGATGAGAAATATCACATTGATCGAGTGAATTCTTTAGATTTACTTGATGAACGCAAGCAACAGGCGTTCGATCATCTGAAGGTGTACCAAGCACGAATGTCCAAGGGATACAATAAAAAGGTCAAACCATGACAATTTCAGGTGGGGGATCTTGTTCTGAAAGAGAATCCTAAGAACCAGCCTAACAAAGAGCAGAAAGGAAATTTTGAACCTAATTGGTTGTGACCTTATGTTATCACTGCTACTTTTGGGAATGGAGCTTATCAACTAGCTACACCTAAGGGAGACGTCCTTCTGGATCCTATCAATACTCTACATTTGAAGTGGTTCTACGCTTGATATTTGGCTACCAGAGCCTATGTAGTAAAAATATCAGAAAATACCAAAAACATCAGAAAATTGATCTTGAAGAAATCCAAAAATAGTGGAAAAATCTTGAAGAAAAGGTATCCTTGGTGAAAGCCTAGAAAAAGGCACCTTGATAATACAAAAACATTCAAAAAAGCAAAAATAGAAAAAAATTTGAAAAAGAGAAAACTGCCTTGATGAAAACCTGGTAAAATGGGCATCTTGGTAGCAAAAAACAAAAGAAGTTTTTCCAAGTGGTGAAAACCTGGCAATCAGGTGTCACTTGTATTTTGCGCTCTATCTATCAATACATTACTAATACTAGGCCTTCACGATTACACCTGTTTTATGGGTTGACTTTATTTCGTTACAAATATCCTATCCTTGCTTGGGATTTGTCTACATTTCTGTCTTAGGGAACAAATCATTCTGCACTAGGAGCATCTTAGCTAGCATGTTAGGTTGTGTCTGCTAGGTTCACATAGGATGGTTTTTCTTGTGAAAAAACACTTCTCAATACTTGCACCAAGCTGTCACTTTCACAAAATGAGGATGGCACAAACATTGCACTAACATAAATGGTGTTCCTAAGCACTACATTGGATTGCAAACAATGACAAGGTTATACATAGACATGGGAACCATATTGCTTGAATTCCAAATTTTGATTGATGAATCTCTACTGCGCTTGAAAAATGAATTAATAGTATTTTCAATACTACTTAAGTACACAGTTTGATCTTGGTTTGATTATAATTATTTTATGTTTCGATGATGTTTCAACTAGCGGCATATAAGTAGTTATAAATTTTCTTTGATTGGTTCTCACTTGGTGATTATTGTGTCTTCCGAGTTACTCCATGACGTCTATTCAAAGACAAAGAGTTGCAAGGACAAGGGGCATAAATTTTTCTTAGTTTTCTGTATATGATGATTGTTCCAAATGATCCTATAAATTTCACCTAACTTAGATGTTTATGGTAAGAGCTTCCACCATGAGTGGATAGCTGCATATATCTCAATCTTTGTTATGTGTAAACTATAGTGAGGTTGAAACAATCTCCTTGTCCATTTTCTAACTCAAATTCTCACAAAGGTGTATGAAACATAATGTACCCAAGGATATTAATTTTTAAGGTCATTGCGGGTCCAATATCTTACCTTACACAGAATCTGATATAATAAAAGGAAAGTGACTAACTTGTCATCCTGGCTTTTGTGCCTTGATGCCTAAGTCTATTTCCAACATTGCATCCAGTAAACATAGTATTCATACTTTCATAATATCAGTGGGTATTAGTGATTGTTGTACTATCAGGTGGTATCCATTCCAAAAAGTGCCCAATGATGATAAAAATATTACAATATTTGCAAATCAGTGATAGTCCTAAGAGTCTGAATATAGATGCATTTAGAGATTGCGTGATTCATTTGACAGAACAACATAAGGAATTGAGCTCAAAATCATTTCTATTTTTAATTCACTCAACATCCAAGTCAATTACATAATCCATGATTCCTGAAATCTTTGATCTATCAGGAACGAAATTGAACTCACCTTTTAAAAATGTGATTAACTGGGTACTCTTGTGTTCTCTCAAAAATACACCTTCATTTCTTCACTTCTTCTAATCCATTATTTCTTTACCTACCCACTCCATGCAAGTGATACATCATTTGAATAGAGGGATTTTATTTCTCTCCTTTGATTTCATTCCTGAGGGGGCATGATCACACTATCATCAATCAAAAATTTTCTTGAAACAACATTAAAATGACTTTGTTATAAAAAAATTTAAAGGCATGACCGTTCCTTGACTAAGTCAGAACTGTTGGATTGAAGGCTTCGGTTTTCACAAGCTAGATATCCTATGTCCACTTTTTCTTAGATTCTTATTAAGCTCCTGACAGCTTGATACTAACTTTTGGATGACAACCAAGTTCGGAATCAGTATTATCAATCTTTGGACGACAACCAAGTTCAGAATTGGTATCTTTAAGATCTTTTCTTATTGACCTTTGTACGACAATCAAGTTCAAAGTCAATTCTATTAGTTTAGTTCAATCAAGTGTGATACTGATCACATCAGGCATTTCATTCGATCATGAGCGAAATTCTCAAAATTTTTGAAGTCAACATCAAAAACTTTCTTTGAATCAATGTGCTGCTCGTACATCAATTCAAAAAGGGGAAAATGTAACCACCCTAATTTGGTTTGCTCTGACCATAGACCCTATTTTACCTAAGTGTGATCATACCCCCAATTATGTCAAGACAACTCTTCAATCGGCTGGCATAATTCATCCAAATCAAATTTAATTTTCTAAGTGATTTAATCACTAATTTACATTAATCACCTTAGCCAATCAAATCAGATCAATTCAATTCAATCAATTCAAATCAATACATGGCTAAGGTAATTAATTTAAAAGGAATTAAATGAAATCCTAATTATACCTCATCACTTGCAAAATGAAATCCCTAGCCTAATTGATTGAATTTGGCTATAGTCCTAATTAATTATCTAAAGCAATGAAAAGCTTAAATAATTAATTTTCCTATTTTTGAATGAATATATTAATTATATTTCATTTCATTAATATTCCCTTTAACTCCTAACCTAACCTATCTCAACAACCTTAACCCTAGGTTCAAACCCATCCCAACCTATTCCCCCCATGCTAAGTCTAAACCTAATCTTAATCCTATCCTAACCCACTTCCTAATGATGTCACATTCCTAATCCTGTGATTAGGAATCCAACCCACTTGAGAAAGTCAACATTCTCAAGCTTGACTCCCTCTAAGTCCATCTTCTCAAGCTCGGACTTACACCCCTCACCATGCCTCTTAATTTATCTCATTAATGCATCATTAATGGAGATTCCTCAAAGCTCATGCCTCATCAATGCCTTTGGCATTAATGCCTCTTACACTTTATTAATGGTTTTTACACCTCCATTAATTCCCTTGTCCTCTCTCTCTCTCTCTCTCTCTCTCTCTCTCTCTCCATTTCTTCTATAAATTGGATGTATTTTGATCTCAAATGGCTCTTTATTTTTTATTGTTGAAGCCCTTGATTTTTTATTATTGAAGCCCTAAATTTTGAAGTGTTTAAAGCATTCTTATGCTGCCCATATTTGGAGAATTGAAGGAGAAAACTTATGTTGCTCATATTTTAGGGATTCATATTTCTTAGTTGTATTGTTATAATCTTCATTTCTAGAGCTAGAATGCATGTTTCTTGATCATTTAGATTACTTTTCATTCAAATCCTTCATTCTTAGGTTGTATATGTCACTAAAATATGTATAATCTGATGGCTATTATGTCATTTTTCATACTCCTCCTAGATAGGAAGAAATAGGTCAATTTTGGTGATTGCCATGCTTGTTAATCCTTTGTTCTCACTAATGCAATGATCTATTGTAGTGTCATGTCCTTCTTAACAGGTGCATAAAATCACACACACAACATCTTCATTACATAATCAATTTAACTTTTCACTCCTCAAATCATATGCATTCATAAACATCATTTAATAATTTAACTTTCATTTCACAATAGAAATCACATTGCATCATAATTGAATCAAATCACAATTTCCTAATAAATCACATAAGCATATATAATCCACCACATATTCAATAAATCAAAATAACCATAAATGAAAAACCATAATTGTATCATACAACTAATTATCATGAGCATCTTAAGATAATGTGCATCTAGAGTCTAAATGATCAAATCTAGTTTGATCCAATAAGTTATAAATCCATAGTGTTTAATTCATAATTTACATAAAGGCTTTTCACAAGATTAAAACAACATCAAAAACTCATCTCAAATAGTCCTATCTTTGCAGGATTTTACAACACTTCACAAGTCTAAGGTAGTTCACCTAACTCAAGTAGATAGATCGCCCTGAGGTACAATCTCACAAGGGTACTACATGGTCATAACTGCAATAATAAACTCAATCCACACCCCTCATAATATCAATCATAAAAGGGAAACGAGGGAGGCTCTACAAGAAGTTACAAATAGGTAAATCTCAAGAAACTATATCTACATTTCGTGTTGTCCAGAGACTAGATGATGATATAATTAACCTAAAAATATAATTTCATAAGAAATTTAATCAACCTTTTTATCAAGATATGTCAAGGAAAGATCATTGTCAACAATGAAGTCACTCAAATAAATTTTCCTTAGCCAGTCCCCCTCAAAGATTAGCTATTATAGGACCTCCTCTAGCGAATAAATGAAACCATATGGTATGCAATTTTCATCTTATCATAGACTTTGATAGTTTATCTTTTTTAAAAGGATGAGATTCATGCATATGATCTCTACGAATGAACAAGGAAGGTAATATCAATTTGAAGAAGAACCCTCTCAAGTAGGTGATGTTAGTGTTAACTTCCTTGAATATAAATTTGTTCTAAAGGAGGAGAAAATACATATACCCAAATCAAGAGTTCCAATTGTACATTATTCACTAGCGCATAATATGCATAGAATAAAAATCAAGAGGCTAAAGGGTAGAGTAGTAAAGCTTCATCTAGTCCTAGGTTTATCCTATCATGAAGCACAAATTAAAGTCACAAAAAGGGAGAGAGAGATGCTATCAAGGTTTTTTCTATGAATGTGCCTTCCAATTCTAGTGTTAATGATATCCCTTATTCTTTTGATCTTGTTGAGTCTTGTTAAAATACCAAAAATTCAAATATCTCAAGTTGATTATCTTAGAATCAATCTTTCTGAATTTGATAGCCGTGTTAGATTTATTAAATGAAAACCCTCTTCTTCTCCTCTAAATTCTCAAGTGTCTAATGAAGTTACTATTTCCATTGCAGATCAAAAAGTTTCAAATTCCCATTTGAAGTCTCATGATGCTGAAAGAAATGGGTATAGGCTAAGTAATTGTGTGATTGACGTAGGAGATTCTAATAATATTATGTCTGCACAAGTAGTCAAAGCCCTTGGTTTGACAATTAACTCTTCTCAAGGGAAATTTTATTCTAATGGTCCCACTCAAGTACCCATCCTAGGTAAAATTAAGGATGCACATGCTACCCTAGCCTTATATAACAAAAAGAGATTGAAACTCACAATTATGGTGACTTACATTCTTGCAAGTTATGGAATTTTACTAAGTAGGAGTTTTTATTAAAATATGAGGGGTAAGATTCAAATGGGCTGTTCTTATGCCATAATACTAGTAGATGAGAATAAGGGTTGCCTATAACTAGAACCTAACACAAATTTTATACTATTGAAATTTAGTGAGCTAATATTTGAGATATTGTATATGGAAACTAGACCTAGTACTTATATGTTCACTTCTACTACCAAAGAACATATTTACATGATTAGTCCTATGTTGTCTAATGAATTATGAACTTTGGAGTTCGATAGAAGTTCCTGCTCCTCTAGGTCTAGTGTTGGTATAGCGCTTATCTCTCTAGATGGAAATAGTTTCCTTCAATCTATAAATTAGAATTTGAGAACACAAATTATACAATATAATATAAAAAAATTCTTCTAGGATTGACAACTACCAAAGAGAAAGGAATCAAAAAATTAAGAGTCAAGGGAGATGCAAAAATTTTAGTCAAGAAAGTTAGGAATACATGTACTATAAAAATGGGATATTGAAACATTATAGAAATATAGTGTGGGATTGTATTGAAGATTTTGAAGCCTTCAAATTTGAAGTAGTACCAAGAGATTAGAATAGTATAGATAATTCTTTGGCCATTTTATCATCACTTCTCCTACCTCATCCCAATGTGAAAGATAAAATATATAATGTTTAAGTGGTGTATAGGCCCAATGTACTTGACAATATGAACCATTGACATGTTCTCAATGATGATAAATAGATCATTAAATTTCTTCAAAAATAGATGATTTTTCCAATCTACTCTTTGAAAGAAGCATCAAAGAAAGAAATGAAAACATATAAGGAGAAGCTTACTCTTAAGATAGCAAGAAAAATGAGATAATTCAACTTAAAGAGAATAAAATTCCTAAATGCTTGGTCTCTCTAGAAGGTAGATTTTAAATAGAAATTATCACTATATCAAGCAAAAATGTTGGAATTCATTCTATACATCTATAAAATATGAGCAAGTTAACACAGGGTCAAAAGAAGATCCTAAAACTTATTTGTGTAGGGTTGTGTTATTCTCGTGAAGAAAAAAAAAATTGATTACCTTATTATCTTGCTTCAAATATGTCTTTGCACGGTGTTATGCACACTTGAAGAAATTTAAGGATGTGGAAATATAACACTGTATCCCACTCAATATTGATACAACCCCATTGAGGAAAAAACAAAGAAAATACAATCCAAGGGTTGCAAAATTTATTTACAAAGAAATTGATAAGATGCTCAAGGCAAGAATTATTTACCCAATTCACCACTCCACATGGATTGCTAATATTGTGCATGTTAGAAAGAGAAATGGTGAAATAAGGATTTGTGTAGAATTTTATAATTTGAACCATGCATCTCTCCAGGATGATTATCCTTTGCCAATGATGGACCACATTTTTTAACTATTTTTGGGACCAAAGATGATGCCTATGCTAGACATTTTTTTCTGGGTATAACTAGATAGAAGTACAATAGACGATCAATATAATACCACCTTTAATACTCTAATTGGTGTGTTTTCCTATAATAGAAATCTTTTTGGACTTATAAATGTAGGAGCTACTTTCTAGAGAGAAATAACCCTGAATTTTGGTTATTTGAAGAACAAAATCATTATAGATTACTTTATGATTTAATAATTCTCTCTAAAAGAAGGGCTAAACATTTGCATGATCTAGAAGTAGTGTTACAAGGATGTAAGGACTACAAAGTTTCTTCAAATCCAAAGAAATCCATTTTTTCAGTAATTGAAGGGAAATTGTTAAGTCATGCTCTCCAAATATGGGATAAGAATTAATCCGAATAGGGTGAAGGCAATCCAAAAATTCAGCCTACCTATGTCACAAAGTAGTTCCAGGTCCTTTTTGGTCAAGTAAATTTTATAAGGAGGGTTTTCCTCACTTTTACTGAGCTTAACAGACATGTAATATTGACCCATAGTTTGATTTTCAATTCATAATGCCAAAATATTTTAAGCCATATTTGCAGGTGTGTGCCTATTGTTTTAGTGATACTTAAGGATGTTGATGTTTGACATTTCATTATGAGTCTATTTTTATATATCATGAGCAGTGTATAGTTGGGTGATATCATGAGTTGATAGTTAGATGACTTTGATTATTTTCATGTTGATTATCTGTATATGATGATGTTAGTTATGTTTATGGTTTATACTGAGCCCATACTTGCATGTGTATGGTTATCATGTATGTTTTACTTTTCTGATTGATGTGTTTTATATGGTGAGGGTTAGAGTCATAGTTACTCACTTGTGAGGTCCACACCATGTACTGATTTCTACTATTATCTATTATATGTATATATGTACATGCTCGTATTTGATGCAAGATTGCAGGTACTGTGCATCGACTTCCCTGAATTGCCAGGATGAGTGTGCCCTATCGTAGTATCTCAATTGTAAGAGAGGGGAGATAAAAATTTGGTCCAAATCCCAAACTAAGACATCATTTGTCCTTAAATAGTGGAAAAATATCTGACTGGATACCCATCTGAATTCATCAAGGTGACATGAATTCGAGAACCTTTCCCTTGAGTATGATTGTTGCAGTTTTGTGTTGGTCAGTTTTGCCTTCTTGCTGAAAGTTGTATTTTTTATGCCAGTTTTTGTGCTTAGTGGATTAAGGGTTAATTAGGATTAATTATGAGATAATTATATCCTATAGTATATTGATATATTAATTATTTTAATTTAATTAATTAGGATTTAATTAAATATTAAATTAAAATAGAAATTAAAGGACATAATTAGTATAAATAAATTATGATTATGTCATAAATATTATTCCTAATTAAAGATAATTATTTGCAATATAATTACACTTTTATTAATAAATTAAAATTAGTTTTTAATTATTAAAGGATGTATTTTTGTGGAAATTCTTTATTTGAATTAAAAAAATAATGAAAACAGAGGAAAAGAAAAGTAAAGAATTATTTTATTCTTTCTAAGTATTTTTATCTAATTTTTGGGGTTTTGCACATTCTAGAAACCCTAGCTTTATCAATTTTCTTTATTGGAGGATTTTTTCATTTTAGACACACATGAAGTTTTGGAGATATAGAGATTTATTTTCAGAGCACAGAATTTATAAGACAAGTTTCAATTTTTTGCATGAGGATTTGAAGTTAAAGAATATGTTTTTAAAGCTTGGGAGTAAAGTTTGATTTTTGGGTCTTCTTCTGCTTCAAGTCAACTTGGTGTTTAAGGTAGGGATTTGAAAGCATTGTTGCAAATATTTCCTTTCTAAAAGATTGTATTCATTATGTATGTCAGTTGTGTTTAATTGTTTTTGAATCTTTGCATTATGTCTTTCCTAGCTTGAGAGACTGAAAAAGAAATCTATTAGGATTGTTGTGAGGAAAAATGTGTTAAATTAAATTTGTTAAAACCCTAGTTCGCTTGATAAAATTATAGGCAAGAGGGTTAGGTAAACGTATGTTTAAATCAATTAGGGTTTTGTTGATTCTAGGTAGAGAATATCCAAAATCATTCATGTGGGTTTCAAAACCTATTAGATTATGTTTGTAGCATTAATGTTGAGAAAAATTCATCTGGAGAATTTATATTTTGGAAAAAAAACATACCTTCTATATATATATATATACATTGTGTATATGATTGTATGTATATGTATATATTAATGAACTATAACTGATTAAATGTTTGAAGATTTTAAGTTGATGATCACCGAGATGCAGAAAGTTAATGCAAGACATTAAATCAGTTAATGTATTATATTGTCATTGATGTCAACTTGATATAATATGATTGGTTATATAAATATTGTGAAAGACTTCAAAGAACCAAAGAGATAAATTTTATGCTATTAGTAAGGCATAAAATTTTAGTATACACCAAGTGACAACAAACACCGATGGCCAGTGCACCCCAACGGATAGAGAACCCTGAGAGAAGAGTCATAGTGATACCCAAGAAAGAAACCCAAGCAAGCATTATCGAGCATAACCTAAGTGATATCTGAGCATAATTGAATGTCACAGTGTTACCAAATGAACAGACAACCCCAACGGACAGAGATGCCCGAGGACAATTGAAGTCAAGATCGAGCTAACAAGGAGTTTAATACCGATAATAACTAAAGTTTAGAAATGACAAAATACTTAGCTGGCAGGAGCTAAATATGGAGTTAACTGGTTGATAACATTATTTTCATCGACAAGTTAAAAGCTAGAGATAAGCTAGAAGATTAAAGTTATTTTTATTCCAGTTGTCAAGGAGACATCTACTGGATAAAACTAAAGCAAGATTTAAAGAAATAATGGTGATATTTCTAGACCACGTCAAGAACAAGAAAGACAAAGACCTAGAAATGATGAAATCATGTCTATAAGAGAGACAAGCTAATTCATTGTGAAAAAAGGGGTGAATAGAGAAGAGGATGTTGAAGAGAATACTGGTGAAGAAGACTTCATACAGTTGTGATCAAACAAGCTGAAAGACAGAGCTAAATATTTTTGCAGACACCGAGAAACAGAGAAGCAACAACATCACTGAGAAGAAAGAAGTGGAGCAAAGAAACAGAAAAGAAACATTAATCAAAAAGGTATTATGAGCTTACAATAGATATGAACATCTGCAAGTTTAAGTTGTATATATGAATAGATCATCTACTGTTTCAGTTTAACCATTGCATCAGAAAGTCTCTTAACTACGCAAGACTTAAAAATCCTTTAGATAATGAGATACATCCCAAGGAGTATCAAAAAATTTCTCATGAAGATAGCATAGTGAAATGCCATATATCAAGTGATTAACTATTATATCAAATCATCTAACAAGGTCGCACTTAATAGTGTGTTTGTAACCTTTAACAGGGTTGGCTCTTCACCGAGCTCACTCAAGAAGAGTTAAAATTTTGGGTTACCGGTCCCAAGTGTTTTTTCCCTTAACAAAGTTTCCACGTTAAAAATCCAAGTGTCAAATGTGTATATGGTTCATTGCTTTGATATTTTTCTTTACACATTACTATATTGGATTGATCAGTAAACATTAAGTTATTTAATGTATTTCGGTAAAGACTAGAAATGACTAAGACTACTATTCGGTAAAGATTAAGAAAAAAGGATAAATAGTGGGCACCGAGCAGTAGTTGTTTGATAAGATTATTTAAGGGCATACATCTTGTAGGATTGAAGATAACTAGAGGTTTATATATGTGTTTTGGATTAATTTTTGAGGCCACTGATTCAGCCCCCCGCCTCTCAGTTATTCTAACTCACATATATGAAATATATATGTATATATTGCAATTATATGATTAATGGAAAAATTCTTCTTATTTAAAAAAAATTTGTAAATTCTGGAAAAAAATATAGTTTCTGCCATTCTGTGATTCTTGTATTAACAAAAAATAAAAAAAAATGAAAAATGAACAATTTAAATTAAAAAATTAAAAATTGGAAAGGGGCGGGTTCAGCCCTTCCCCTGCCATGAGATCCGTGCGGTGCCACTGTGGCGAGCTCGCAGGGTAATCCTACGGGTGAGCCCACCAGCGAGCCCATAGGGCAAGCTCATGGGCGAGCTCACCAGTGAGCCGAGGTGAGCTCTTAGAGAGCCTAGTGACAAGGCTCAGCCTCAGTGAGCTCCCCGAGCTCCTCGTGGTGTTGTGATGACCAACATGGGGTAAGGGGCCGATCTCCCCCACATTTGGTATTTTTTTAATTAAATTAAATTTTATTAAAAAATAATAATTTAAAGTTAACTTTGATTTTTTCTAATATAAAATAATGTGTTTAAAAATAAAAATTATTATTTAATTAATACTTTTGGTTATTAATACTATTAATTAATAATTAGGGTCCTAATGTTTTTAGATAACACCTTTAGTAATTAATATAGTTTATTATTTTAATGTTATTTTTGGAGTAATATATTTATATATTTAATGATTTTTTTATATATGCATATATTTTGGGATGAAATATTGCATTTGTTTTTTGTAATATATGCACGAGTATAGGATCGAGTTGGTGGTGTTTTAAATTGAATTTGATTGTTTCGTTCATATGACTGGTTTGATGGTTCGTGAGATTGAGACTTGAACTTTGTCAGTGTTTTGGGGATTTTAGATAAATTTTAGGGGTTGTTACCAAAGGCTTGGGATTGTCCATTGATGTTTGGAATTTCCTTGTGTGTGAATATTTTGTATCCTAATTTTTATGGTTTCCGACACTATTGCGGTTTTTTGAGCTCACACTTGTATTATGATCCTTGATGGTACATTTTGATGTTATGGTTATTAGGTCCTATGTGTTCCTTGTTGTATTATGGGATGAACTTTGGATATTATCTTTATTTATGATGGATATGGTTTTGAGGAGTAGTATGGGTTCCTGATGGTTTTAAGGAATTGATTTTGTGGAACATACTTTTATGAGATTTATGAGCTTTATTATGAATTATGAGCCTAGGGTAGCTTATCTAAGTGTATAGTTGGGGTGGCTTGCAATAACCAATCGGGGCTCACAAGGGGCCTCCAGGACAAGTTATTGTAAGTTACTTAATCAAGTGAAAATGTAATACATTAAATGGGGTTTGAAATGAATTAATAAGACTAGTGTGCATCACCTATACCTGAGCGCTAGTACAGGCTAGGATGGAGAGTGATATTATGCCTGCTCATCTAGTAAGATGTCTTTCTCTGGCTTAAATGGTAACCTCATCTATATGAGAGTTTCATCGATGCCGCATATGGTCACTTGAGTGTTGGAGTCCAGAGAGACTGCCAAGATGAGACTCAAGGGTTAGATGTATGTGATGACACCACCCTATATAAATATTAGGTTTCCTACATGTGTCAGGTGCCACTGGTAGAGTGTGTAGTACACCTTGTGATATAGAGTTCTTTTATGACCCCTTATTTATATCCTTGTGGTTTTATGGATTGTTGTTTGAGTGGGGTCTGATGTTATCTTCTCAGCACGGTGGGAGTGGACCTCTGGTTCCACGTAGTCAGGTGGTAATGATTCTCTTACCATTCAAGATTCTAAAATTCCTATTCTGGTGCTAGATGATCCTTGCAGCTATTGAATTCTTCTTGTTCATATTTGGAGATGGTTTCTCTTATCTTGCATATGTTGTATATCTATACCTTTTATCAGTGTACCAGATTGTGATACCTCTTGAGATGTTGTATATGTACTTGCACTTGATTTATTATCACATACCCTGTGAATTGTGCAGATGATGTTGATTCATTATGTATACCTTGTGGTATTAGTTATATTTATGTTCACATTCACATCATGATGTATCTGTTATTCCATTGTATATGTGAGACTTTGTACTTGTATTTATTATGAATAATTAATTAACTTATTTGTAATTCTAGGTTATGGAACCCTTGAGAATTGTAACCTGTCAGTGAGTTGCATTTATGTGTATGTATTGTCTTATGTTGTGTTGCTTCCAAATTTATAATTATTGTTGTTAAGTAAAATTTAAACAAAAATAAATAAATTATTTTGCAAACTTAGCGTCATGTTTTAGGTTAATTTATCTTGGGTTCCCTAGTAGGGCATTATATATGGTATAAGAGCTCAATTTTCTACAGTGGGAACTATGGGAATTTGTACACCATTAGGTTTCTTGTAGTTGAAAACTTGATACCAAACATAGACACAATTTTTTTTTTTTTTTAGAATATTTCTTTGTGATCTTACATTATGTCTTTGTTTTGATTTGTTTTGAGTTATTGCTTTGTTTTATCTTCTATTTTCTTTAGGAAGATGGTTTTTGAGACTAGAGTTGTTGATAGACGTAGGTTGACAAGCTGAGTTAGCCTCTGGGGCCAGGGTGTGAACAGATTCTCTAGTGCATAAGTGTGAGTTGAACTTGGGGAAATTCAGTACCTCAGTTGATCTTCGTGTGATTCCTTTGGGATCATATGATATTGTCTTAGGGATGGATTACTTAGGATCTCATGGAGCTAGCATTGATTGCAGAAAAAATATTTTTAAGTGAAAGGATGATGTTGGAAAAGATATTGAGATTGTGGGGATTCAGTTTCATATATCTCTTTGTATGATTTTCGCAATGCAGCTCAAGTGGTGCATGTGAAAGGGATATCAGATATTTATTGTGACTATGAATAAGTTAGATGAAGTTGAGAGTAAGAAAAAGCCTCTTGATCATCCTATTCTTCAAGAATTTATAGATGTATTTTTGAGTGATATTGTTAGTATGCCACCAAAGCATGACATAGACTTTCGTATTGATCTTGTCCCAGGAGCTGAGCCTATTTCTAGAGCTCCTTATCAGATGACCACAAGAGTTGAGTGAGTTAAATCTTCAGTTAGAGAATATTTTGGCAAAAGGTTTTATTCAACTGAGTGTTTCTCCATGGGGTTGTTGGGATTAATGGGAAGTAGTATGAGAGGGGAGGGGTGAATGAATACCTCTAAAACTTTTAACACTTTTCACCTTACTTCATTAGCAATCAATCTTTATTGTATTACCGACCAAATCTGATGTTCTTTCTTATGCATGTAATATTAATTCATAAAATTAATTGTATGTAACATTCATAGAAACATTCATGAAATTAATAGACACATAACACAAGATATGATATCGTAGAAAACTCCTGTTAGGAAATAAAAAATACAGTGGGGATGGCACCTGCAAAAATTCACTATCTGCAGATTGGAAGGGAGCCAATTAAGCCTTACAATTTGATCACTTCTGATGATCTAACCTATTAGGAGTATTGATGTGGAGACCTGTTAGGATCTACTTTGTTAAGAGCTTTAGCAACACTGATGTAGTGTGCACTTGGTTAAGAGATTTACAATAGGGTTGTTAAACCCACCTTCCTTGAAAGGATTTCTTAAGTGTACTACACTTGTTAGAATGTGCACAATATGTATGACCTGACTATATGCAATCTATAATTGTTGATCATAGATCCATTAAAGATTATAGAGTATGAATATCACCTATAGTGATTGATTAATACCTTTTCTTGCTTGTCGGTAGCCTTGGTTCTTGTTCTTGAAAACTGATTTGATCTTTGTCTGTGCTTCTGCATGAATTCTCTTGTCTGAACCTTAGATGCTCTCAGAGGATACAATCATCATCAAAAAACATGTTCACAATTGATTGAGCATCTATTTATACAATTTCTTTTACCTATTCTAGAATCACGAGTTACAATGTTAACTCTAGATCCAAGCTATACAATTTGACCTTGATCCTTTAGTTTGCATGTTTAAATCAGTTAGAATGATAAAAACAATAATAATTACGTTTATTTTCCCTCAAGTAATGGATTTGAAAACAAATCAAGAAGATAAATATAAAACTTTAGTGATTTATCTGACGTGGAAGTCAGATCCACTTTTTGCGGGATGTAACTGACTCTCGATATTTGATTGTTGGTGTGAACTGAAAGTCTGTCGGTGTTCCTTCTTTGAAATGTTCATTAGGTTCCCTTGATCTATCGAATTCCACTCTTGACTATTTTGTTGGGTTGCACTATTGGTTACTCATCGGGTTCCTTTGTCCTTTCTGTTATCGGTCAACAGTAAATAGCGTTGTGTCAGGATGCATTGTATTTAGCAATATCAGTAACCTTGGCGTCGGGTAGTGTTGTGTCCTGTCTGTCGGTATAGTATTAACTGATGATGTTTATCATGTTTTTCCTTGCATATACTAATGGAAAAATATAATTTCTTCAATCTCCCCCTTTGACATTAGTATCAAAAACTGATATGTGCAAAATACTAAAATGTTTAGTATGTACATTGTGTATATATCCTTGTCATTATATGACACCCCCTAACTATATGCATTGGTATAGTATAAGTATATGTACATGTATACTTTCCTTTGTGTACGCCTCTCTCTCTGGTTTCCCATAGCTTTCCAAGGGCAGGGGTTAGTAGCAAAGGTTCACAAGTGCATGCAAATCCAATACGCAATGACTACTAAATGAATAACAGAAACATGAGAAATAAAATGTACAAACAACAAAAAGGAAGACAAACTAATGCAAACCCTTCGATGCTTGAAGCTTCTATTGTTTCTCTCTACTCCTTCCGAAACGCTGTTCTTGATGCTCAGTATTGGCTGGGCAGCGTCTATGACTTGAGAAGCGTCGAGAATTTGATAATTGCAAAGTGTGTGTGATCGCAAGATAGCTTGAATGTTGACAAAGTAATGGCGCTTTAAGCTTGAAATCCTGGATCCTTCAAATGGTTATGAAGGGTTTATTATATAGGAATTGGTGATGAAATGAGTGGTTGAGATCAATCCCAGAGATGGGGAGATGAACGGTT